>DWQK01000497.1:0-20511 GCA_018231225.1 Noctuana stator
TCACTATCACTCCACCGCCAACTGCTCCCATATTAGAGAAGACTAAAACTAATTGCATTGGGTATAGAAACAGCCTGACAGAGTTAGATCAATCAATATACATTGGATGAACGTCAAATAATTCGGTACATCGGCTTTAGGCGCCCCTATGGCTAAGGCAGGCCGGGAGAAAAAAGCGGTCGGAAAAAAACTCTCGGCACTCCTTTAAAATCAATAATATAATGTCTACGTCTTACGATGCCGGAACCCCCCAACCTTCTCCGCTCCCCCCACCTCCCTCTACCCCGGATATTCCAATGCCTGTTTCGCACTAAGCGCGTGACCACTAATCCGTTGAAATGGTGCTTCTAATCTACACAATTAATCCGTTGATTGCACTGAATGGCTCTTTGTGTTGCCTGTAACCAGACATCTAGGTATTACAAGATCTAAAGGTGGTGCGTTGCGGTGGCGTTATATTCATGGCTATTGCAATAGATTAGTCAAATGTTAATTGATGTGTAGCGTTTATAGACTGATTTGTGAGTACTATTTGAACACTAGTTGGTGCCCGCGACTGCGTCTGCGCAGGATTAGTATTTCGAGCACCTCACTATATCTTTATAAATTGTAAAGTTTCATTAAAAAAGTGTAAACAGACATCCATCCTTAGAAATAGAAACTTTCGCCTTTATAATATTAGTAGGATTCGTAAGTATTCTTGCTAGTTCCACTGTAACGAATATAAATAAACTATAAGGGGAAATCAAATAGTGATATTGATATACATTAGATATATTATTATACTAAAATATAATATAATACACGTAAATAGATGAGCTGCAGATATCGTTTTTGGTGGACGTGCTTATTACAAAGGTAATGGTTTTATGTTGGTCTAAACCATGAGAGATGGCGATTAGTAGCGAAGCAAAATAACGTGCAAACTTTATAGCACTTATGAAATGCGCTATACCAGTTATTTGTTCTATTTGCATAAATAAAATATTTAAGTCGATCGTCAAAGTATCACCATCACGCACTTTTTAGGGATTATGGTTTTTACATTTTCCCCAATTAACTTTACCTGACCCTATACGTATGAAGTCGGTTGGTTTTTTAATCAATTTGCAGCTATTTTCCATTTGTAGTCGCTGTTCTCTCGCTATCAACCACCGCAAACTATGTTACCTATTTAACCAGATACTACATTACAATAACAGAATCAAGAGACACAGTATAAGCTGAATCTTCTGGAAATTTTATTGTAAAAAGGTATAACAAACAAATCCGCTCTGAGCTCACACTTTAGGGTAGCAGGATCAGTCTTAGGGTAGGCGCGTAAAAAGCTGGGGCGCAATGTATGCCAATTCGCCCGGACTGAACCGGACACTGCCGGACGTGCCTTTCGAGGAGCGACAGCAAAAATGTCTAAAAACAAATAATAATAAATAATTTTTTAAACCTGTACCTGTACCCTGTATATGAGCATTTCGTCATTATCGTCAACACAGATAAACGTTTTATATGAATACTGTACTGTAAAATTGTCTAAGGTGTGGTTTATTTATTTATTTATTTATTTATTTGGTCTACCAACGACTGTTACATTACAACACTTAAAGTAGTTACATTGTTATATACTCTTATGAACTAAATGCACAATCACTTAAAGGTAAACACAGCTTGCTATTTTAACATGTTTAAATTAGAAGTACTAGTATTTTGGCTCACTACTGGGCACGTATCTGTCCCTAACATCATGGGAAGGCCTTCGGAAAGCCCGCAACCCTAAAGGCCTTTACAGGTGGACGGGGCACGGGTCTTTTCTCAAATATGAAATAGGTTCAAACTATAGTGGGTTATTGTCAAAAATATACGGGGCTTTTTATGTTTTTCGCGAACACTATAGATAATTTTTAGGCAGCACGATGGGGTTCTTCATAGTAGAGCAAGTGATAGTTAATTTTATTACGCATAAAATTTTGGAAAATGTGGGATGCCTACTTGCGAATATTATTAGGCTTTAAATGCTTTAAATAATAAATAATGGAAAAATAACTATTTTGTTTGATATTATTTACTATGATCGTTTTTGCTGACCGTCCGTTCATCCGGCGTGCCCGGCGTGCGAATAAGCGTCCAGTTTCAATTTGCTCTCGCCTCCTGCACTGCGTCCGGACCCGCTATTTCGCAACTGGCTCTTTTTAACGCTCGCCTTTTATTTTCTTCTTAAAGGGCATGTGATTCTAGGTTTTATCGGGTACGTTTTCATCACGACAGTATGAACAGTGATATATTCTAAGAAAAAGCGAGTCGTCAGCAAGTGGCGCTGATATATTTATTAATTTTTGTCTTGTGTTCACCAAAACTTTTATAGAGCGTTTAAGTTTTTGGTCTTTAGCAATTTTGTCCACCTACTCGTATATAAAACCGACCTTTATTGTATTATGAGAAAGAAAGAAGAACTACATCAACCCGCTATGCTAGCATGATGGACTCTGGCTTATCTTTTCACATCTGGGAAGATAACCACGCCCAGCTGTGGGATATTAATAGGATTGAAGATGATAATAATAACGATAGAACTTAGAGAGAGGGACGTTAAAAGAAAAGGACTTTTTAAAAAAATCCATAATTTTCTTTAGACAAAAAATATCGATTCCAATTAGATAATTTTAAACAATTTGTTATACGATGCCGTGGCACAGGAAATACCTCAAGCCTGGTCTCTTCAGTAGCCAACGTATTCTAAACTGGTTGAGATTTGCAAAAACATTTTCGCATTTTTCAAAATAGGGCGCAAATTCACACCACCACAATCGATGTAGGTCGAATATATTTTCAATATATCGAATGCAAATTCCTATTTATCGATAGACCTGCCATATTCTAGATTCGGGTGTAAATTGTCGCCAGAAATATGAAATATTCCGACGAAGCAGACGTTAAAGTGAATATTTTGTGCCGATGGCGTAAATGTTAGGTTTTGGATTTATTGTGATTGCTATAGGTATTTCTGAAACTATATCTGTTGTGACAATCAACGGTTTGGAGAAATACATCTGGTGAGCAGGGATCTGACGAACCGATGATTTGATAATCTTTCTTCAATCAAGGAAATTAATCCAGAAAATCGGAGATTAAAATCATATATTTTAACCTTATTGTTCGTAGTTAGTTGTTGTCAAGATACATTTGTGAGCGATCAATTGGTTCCTATTTAGCGCAACACCACTAAGTCCCCATCGATCTCCATCCCATTCAAAGATTTACGACTGACACCGCACATTGCTGGCTCGCCCGACCAAAGCAACCAACGTCAGTGCAGAGACAGCAATGTATGCAGATTGTGTGAGATTTATTGCTCATCAACGTAGTTCCGGTTTGAAGAACTAGATGGCGCCGTAGGTTACGAATGTTACAGAGGTTTTTTCGAAAACATTACGTCCATGGTTATTCTTTAGCCGGTTTTATTTACTTTTAAAACCTTTTTAACAAAATTCCGGTTATTCTTATAATCAAATTGAAAAAGTAATTTTGTTACGTAACAAAACAAAAACAACATAGAAAAATATCGGTAACAAACTACTAATCGGTAATACAACCATCGGAAAGATATGGAAAAATGTTAATTGACCATTATGGTTCCATTACAACACAATTGCAATAGCAGTTTTTAGGCTCTGAGTCATCGATACTTCAGAAGTACTTTACATGTCAACGAATTTGAGTAAACACAGAATTAAGTGTTAATTCGTCGACATTTTAACGATCGCTCGATAAATGAACAGATACGTTAACATTTTGAAATATTACACTGTAGTTGTGTTGTGATAATTGTTTTATGTTGTTATATTTAACTCATAATGTCTTAACATGAAAATGTTTCCATAAAACACACACACAACCACGCGTGCGTGCGCTCCTTCGCACACACGCGTATTTATATTTTGTTACTTCATTTACTAATTACTTACGTAAATGTAAATCCATTACAAAATGTATTAATTGGTTTATAAGACATACCCTCTAAATATTAGACAAGTCCATTAAAAACCTAAAATACACACAGCTCCAACAAATAGATCATCAGACGGAGGGTTAAAAAAAACTTGGTTATTAGCTGCTTCAGTTAGTGGACATAATTTAACCCTTAACTGGCTGTCCGGTTCGCTGAGACCGTTCATAATTTTTTTCAATCTATTTTAAAATCGACGCCGGAGATAGTTAACTTTTTAACTCAGCTCCAATCTTCCGATGTTGGACGGTGAAAGGAATATTATTGTTCGATTAATAAATTTTCTTTCTACTCTTACAAGACCGTGAAATTTTTATGATATTAAATTTCTCGTGTAAAGTTGCATACATTTCTCGTGTAAAGTTGCATAAATTTCTTGGCACCGTTTTGGTTTTTCATACTTTACATGTGAAATCGATTTGATATAAAAAGTCCCACAATAAAATATTTTATTCTATTATATCTGTACTAATATATAAAGCTGAAGAGTTTGTTTGAACGCGCTAATCTCTGGAACTACAAGTCGAATTTGAAAAATTCTTTTTGTGTCTGATAGCTATGAGGAAGGTTATAGGCTATCAAGCGTTACTTCACAATTCTGAATGCAGGTGGAACCGAGTGGCACAGCTAGTTATATTATAGTGATCAAAAGTAATATAAGATTTACGTCAATGAATGAACTTAAATTAATTTAAAACAGTACAACGTCCACTCCAATTAAAAATAAACTATTGTTACAAATTTTTACAAATAATACCACAGAATTTAAAAAAAGAAAGAGTCAAATAAAATACAATGGAGTGGTCAGTAAAAACAATGGCTTGATGTACATCGCTCGGTAACTACCGAATTCATTTTTCATTTAAAGTGTCTCATCGAGCTCCCTGTACTCATATATCGTCACATCCGGTATATTATTCTCCTACATACAAAAATATAATAAGTGGTCCTTCACATATCAAGCGGGACATAATTTAGTGTTAATTATTTTTAAAATTAGTTTATGAGGAACGTCTGGACGGTCGGGTTGTGGAATGCGGTAGTGATAGTGTAACGTCAGAGTGAATATTCCTTTACGTATCTACTGTTTATTTCCGTACTTTTTAATTATAAGTTGAGGCAGATAAAACCACTATTCGTCAAAGCAATAGATATCCATTCTGGATATACTCTTGCCTTTATCTACAGCAATTTTCTAACCACTTCTGGATAAGGAGGAATTTGTTATTTATTCTAATAATATAAAGCTGAAGAGTTCTCTCACTTGTGCTTGTTAAAAAATTCAGGAGAAATGTATTAGTTCAAATGTTGAATCTTGTGGCTGTCTAGTACAAACACATTTTGTATGAGGCTATAAACCCGTATGTTACAATGCCGTATTAGACAACGGAGTACGTGAATCGTAGTGTTCACGCCATCCTAAATGTTGGATCGAGGCTTGGCAACAGGGATACAATTCTAATGCAATTTCTTGAAATAAAAAAAATTGTGAAAATTATTTTAACTAACGTATTACAATCTAATCATTAATATATTGCAAAGGTGTTTATATTGACATGCCGTCAACTAATTAATTTAGTAAATATCGTATCGCCGTGCAATAAACAATTGTTATAGTGGTCACCTATTTTTGATTACATTCTAGACGCGATTCAGACGTTCCACGCGAACAAAGTCGCAAGTATAGGCTAGTATTTAATAAAATTTAAAAACGATGTATACAAAATCAAACAATCTAGACGCCATAACTGTATACTGACGTAACAGGCCAACAAAAACACTTACATTAATGATGCCGAAAACCACAGAACCTTTTACGGTACAAAATTCGCCCTCGTCTTTTATCAAGAGACTTTTGAAGAGACTCCTTAAGACGACTGTCTAAGCTTTTTGTGGCGCTAAGACAATAGCCGCCATGTCGGATGTGACAAAAAATATTTTATTTATCATTCAAAACTTTCTGTATTTGGAAGGCTTTTAGTACGAAATGAATATGCTAGTAAGAAGCACGATTTATGTCTATGGTGCTTCTTTTAAATGTCAATTTCAAGTTTTATTAATTGTAAGGTAAATGCCTAACTTAAATACACCAACGAAAGTCAAAATCTACGAAAAAAATTATCTTGTAAAATGTTATCCAAACGTGACGATAAGGTTCGTAATATCAAAAAGTAATCAGATCTCATGTAGAGCCGAGCTTTTAACTCTACACGTCCTAACTACACAAACTTCTCACCTTTCTCAAAGTATATGGTTTTTCGTAGAATACATTTTTCATTACACCCATGTAATGGTATTACTCTTTGATAAAACATTTTGGTCTGTTTTAGCTCTACATAACGCCCAAACAATGTCATTGACACATGAACAGGTATTCAAAACTTCACATAAAATATACCTGCACACCTGATGGCGTAAAATGTATCGTTTTCCATTAAATCAATTAAAAATGGGTGTATCAAAAATCTACTGAAACAAATGACAACATTTAAGGGTTATGTGAATGAAGACTTTAAATCTCGTGCAAATAGCGTCGATAAAAGCGAGGCGAAGCCGCGTGAAAAATGGGGGACTTAACCCTTCATTGCCGGGGCAGGTAATTAGCGGGGACACTGGGGCAATTTGTACTAAATTGTACCTGTAATAATTGTGTCACTTTTGGTATTACCGCAACTGTTAATTGTTTTGGACGATTTTATTGCCTTGTCAATTTAAATAATGACAGTGTACTCGTATTTTATTATGATTGCGTTAATTGTTTAAGTAATGATACAGCGTTTTACGTAAAATTACTAAATTATTCTTGAATGTTTTACTGTAGGTTTTAAATATAACAATGCTAATTATATCGACTGCTATTTTGCGAAATATAATATTTAAAGTGTCCCCTTGTAGTTGCACTGTTTTTCAGAAACATTAAATCGCTTTAGTTACTCTAGCATTACTTACTGTGATCGGCAGACCCTACATGTCATCATCATTATTAACTCATCACCGTCTAATTGCTGATCTCAGGTCTCTTTTCGAGTATAAGAGCAAGACGGTAGACCAGCATGATGGCTAAGTGCAAGTTAGTTGACTCCACTTTTCTTTATATATATATTTTTAACTTTCAATCATGGCATATTGCTTTCAAGCCCACACGCACAAAAAAATATATTATAGGATTATCCAACAACATCAAATACCTACCTTTATAAAACTTTCAACGCACTATCTTTATTTTATACCACAGCTGTTTCATCTCACCATAGCTCGCCATTCAATCTGATTTTAGATGTAAATAGAATTGTATAAGAGTCTAGTGTCGTGCCATTGTAAAATGAAAAATACACGGGAGAAATATTAAAACGAAACAGCAATCGCCTTATGCGCCATTCTTGGTGAAAAGTCCAATTTTGTCTCTCATTGTGCATTCGTTTTGCACTCAAATCATATTTTATTTCTCACTTCTGTGGAATGAGATTAATTTTGGTCTTTACTTGTTCTTTTATTTTCATTGAAGCGCAATGTCAGAGTAAAGTGAAAACAGATTTTTTGATTGCGATAAAATTCAACCGTGGCTTAATTTATTTTTAATTTTTGATGAGAGACAAAGAGAAGGAACTATTATCTGATACCTTATTATTATCTTATACATGTAATTGGTTGTTGTTCTTTTTTAAGGCAAAGACAAAAATATTTCTTAAATATTTCAATTATTTATTTATTTCACAAAAATGCTAAATTTAGTAAATGTTAATTAAATATTATTATTTATATTGGTAAGCTAAATTTATAAATGAAGTCGGTTAAAAAATAAATTTTATTAAAAAAATGCATCAAAAAAGGCATCTCTTCTGATAATGATCACTCGCATTTATAACGCAGACTATCATTTATTAAATCACACATGATAAAAGCACGAAACATTCAGAAACAATCAGCAACTTTCCCAATTGTTTCGTGCTTCATTGTTCTTCGAAGGAACGCTTCAATAAAATAACAATGCAGAACAATCGAAACAAAAATATTCGCCATTAAGAGACGCGTGCCGTATCAGGAGACCTAAGCAAGTTTTATCACAAGAAAGTTATTAAAGCGACTCTCAATATTTTATTCGAAATCACCGTCGTTTAGGGTCGTATGGTGTTGCGCTGAATTCGAGTTTTAGACGGATAGTCTCGATGTCTTTTTTTATGCATACTTCTTTGGGATCGACTTTAAAATTATACGATGGCGCATTTGGAAGAAATTATGAGAGTGAATTTTACTATAATCGACACCACAAAGTTGGTTCGTAAATGTCGCAATTTTTACAATACTATCAGTAATGTAAGACATTTAAAATTGTGTATTTTCTTTAGTATTTTTACGTTACTTTGTTACTTTTTTATTTAAGAAATATCATTAAAGTATTTAGATTTACCTAGCAGTAGCTTCCATATATGAGTATAATTTCAAACATTTAGTCTTAATATATTATAGTTGTGTTAATTGTTGTTTTAAATATCATTAAAAATGGTAAAAAGCTTTATAAATAAAATATAAAATGTCTCTGCGAGTCTTACCCACCTTGCAAAATTTTTGCTTTAAATACTTATTTAAGTCTTATCGTAACTAAGTCCAAGAAAAATCAAACTCACAGTCAACCTATTCTCAAAGTTAGTAAGACGACTCGAGAAGAAGTTTCATGGGAACAATAAATCAATGTGTCGAATGATTGCTCCTCATCGGGCCCCAGTTGGAATCAAAAGTTGCTAATCACCGCTGTATTAATAAGGCAAGGAAATACGCACTGAAGTTTGCCGAGTTTTTAAAAGTTGGGGGCCTCTGAGACCGCCCGTATCGTTTACGGGTTAGGGGACTTGGCGTTCCTCGTTTTTTTACTTAAAATAGTTTTGTCTTTGTTTTTTCTTGTTTTATTAGTTTGCTTATTTATGTTCCGAGTGGGGTATAAAGTACCAAATGTTTCTAATGGAATTTCTTTGCTAAGGTTGAATGAGTTCAACATCATCAAAGTCTTGTTCAAATAATATGTGGTTTTCGCTCAATGCACGTACGAGTAGAGTTGGGCTCTAGCGCCCACCTGATATCAGGTGACCTTTATACAGGTTAGCTACTCATCTACTATAAAAAAACTAAAGTCGCATACTTTTTATAAAATAATTTATAATTATATGACGTGCCTTCTCCTTGTCTATTTATTTATGTATAAATCGATAGCTAGAGCCAAATTCTCTAAGCCGACACAATATCTAAAAGTCAATATAACTTTTAAAGAAGAAAGTAAGATTTTTATAAATATTAGACAGACGGACAGACATTACATTACTATGTTACGAGTATTTGAGTCTATAGATAATGATTATCGAGCATTTATCACGCACCGGACAAAATAACAAGAAATCAAAAGGTTAATAATAGTGCGTGGAACAATGGTCGACGTACTCGTATACGGAGGGTGTTGGATTTATTGCGAGATGGTTCCGTATGTAATTATAGATATTGCTTGATTAGATGACTTTTCCGTAACTTTGGGGGAGTCCAGGAAGGTATTAAAATGTTTTGAATATATTTAAGGAAATTTGTATGAGCTTGTTTGTCAACGAATATAGTTGGTCTATCCCTGCGATGTCATGGATTTGGAATGTACTCGTATGTGCATCACAAGGTTCTTTATGACTGGTACCCTTGAAGACCAGATTTAACAGCGGGGGCCAGCTAAACTAGATCAGAAATGACCACAGTAGCTACTGGTTTTGGACCCATACCAGTCAATCCAAAAATTAATTAAAAATAAAAGTTATGTACGAACATAAACTTATACCTTAGCTTTTTATCTAATTTCAGTTATTATTATACAATCATAATGAATTTAGATTTCTGTTCTCTGTTCTGTTTCTGTTTCTGTGTGTGTCCATAGCACCCACGACACAGGGAATCTTAGTGGGGGGCTGTGAGTGTGAAGCGTTATTTATTTATTTTATTTATTATTTTATAATATTTTGAAGTTGCTCCAATTTTATACTTATTTCAGTTTTATATCGTAAAAGTACATGTCATATACGGAACCCAAGTGCGTTCTCTCGTATGGGTGGTCCGATGCACAATTTATTCAATTGCGATTGCGAATTGTGCCTCATTTCCATACTCAATTCATATACCTGCATAGATACTTTTTGTCTTACAAAATTAATTCAAATAAATAATTACAAAAATAACCATTTATACTTGGTAGAGCTTACAAAGTGTACCCGGGGAAGTACCACCGTTGTCTTCATAACCCACCGTGAGCAAGTCTTGTCACAAGTAGGTCCTTGTTATTCGTTGGCAAGGGTGGCTGCCGGACACACTATATTTGAGACGACCATCTCAATCTTCATGAGTAGCAACGCCTTCACTTATGATCTCAGATAGGACTTTTCTCCTATTTGTGTGGCATTGCTTAACATCAAGTGGCCTGCGTGCTCGTTTGTTACTCATAAACAATGAAAAAAATCTTTAAACTAGAAATTCATTAGGACCTACTGCAATTATAAATTGGAGTTAACATGAAACCGGTCTCTCGGCTCTGCGGTCAGTTTGGCTTTACGTATTTAAGTGCATCTAAATAGAAACGACGTTACGTTAACAAAGCGATCCCGGTTTATCCCGTAAGTCCCGCATATATCAGTACCACTCGACTTAGTGCTAGGCCGATAAGACTTACTAATATGGTTTTGTTTATTAGAACTGTTGGCGCTTAAGGGAATTTAGTTGTATTTCATTAACAAATATGTAAAGTTTTGCACATAAAATCCCACACTAGCATTTCCTGTTTCCTGAATGCCACACAAAGTCAATTACACAAACACTCAGACAGGAAACAGACTCGAACCTAATGTTTACTTAGTTCATCTAGGTTAGTTCACCTAAGTATTAAGTATACTAATAGTGAACTTTATTCACCTTCGTGCTTTAAGTATACTAAAAGTAAACTTTAAGGACTTTTTGACTGGTGTATCGGCATGGTTACCACTACAGCCAACACGTGATTCGTCAAAACACGAATTAAACGATACCAACGTTAATAATAAACATAAATAAAATCTTTATTCAAATTACTTGAACGTAATACCTACATGATTTGAAAAGCTATTGTGCTTCGATGAACGTGTTATGTTTATATCTCTGTTTAAATGTAGTTTACCTACTTACTCAAGTAGTCAGATCTACAATATACAATACAATGTAAATATTATGTTAATTAAGTGTTCCCCACGTCATAATCACGTCACCGCAACGCGATTATAACCGCGTCGGCGATGACGTCACCAACGAGCTAATAACGTTGGATTTGATTATAATTAACCTCAGCACGCCACCCTACTGACATCTGATGATTAAGATTATAATTATCTAGGTGGTAGGTATACTAGTGAGGTGAAGCGCACTGCGCCCCTCTGGTAGTGTGGATCGCATGCGATCTCACTGGTCGGTTGCGGTTGTTATCGATAGATTTCGTAGCAGTCGTTAAAACTAGTCAGTGGCCCTTTAGCCAGTTTGACAACATCCGACACGGGTTGACCATTAACCTGAAACTCCAGCACGCTGCTGATCGCTGGAGATGTATGCTCCAGGGCTTCCCTGGTCGTGGTGAACGGCCCGTGGCCAGTAATGGCAGGTAAAAAGGGAAGGCAATATACTAGTAATTATTATACTCATAGGTGTGGTATCCATTACCAAAAGTCTCTTTTTATTAACATCGGCTAATGGCCGGTAAGTAGAGAAGAAAAGAAAGAAAAACATTTATTTCGTCACAATACTCATACAGCATTATGAAGCAAACAAATTTATTTAAAAATAATGTCTTCGTCAAAAGACAGATGGCGCTACAGTGGAACAACGGGCGCCAAAAAGACAGGGACGAAGTTGTTGTTAGCGAGTTTACTGAACTGCTGAGCAACTTCGTGAATGAGCCAATGAGCTGAGTTAGTTAAATGGACTGTAACTGGAAATGTTTGGAGTCCAAATTTTAATCTTAACGGTAATGAGAATTATTTTTGGTGAATTGCCTACTGGCGTGTAACTGCCTATTTCACGTTCTTTAGCTTTATACATATGAAGTTAGATATCAAAGTAGATAGACAGGAAGATATATAGATAGATAGATAGATACTCTTTAATATGCACGCAAAACAAAATAAATTGCAGGAAAAAGATATAAAACATACAACTTACATAAGCATGTACTTTAAACATACCTATCCTTTAAATAACAGTAAAACTACTTTTATAATTTAATATCAAACACCATAGAAATCCTATTTGAAGAGATCAAGTAAACGCTTTGTTACTTATTAATAAAAATCAAGCATTGGAATTGCTCTCGTGTTTATGTTTTCTGATCAACTCTTTAATAACAGAGCAATTAAGCTATGTAAGTCTGTTGACAGTATAATTTTTAAGTATTTTAAATGTATGATCCGTTCTAATCACAAGAATTGATCAAAGCAAAAAGATACATACATTTAATATTGACGAATGTCGGTTCATAGAACAACTCACTACCGAAGAGTTCGCTCAGAATAAATCAAATTCGGAGTAACTTTGTCGAACCACGCGCGTTGGAAAGAGCCAATGGGCTAAATAAATAAATGGATTGTAGATCTTGAATTTCTCGTGAATAATTTCGAGATATATTATTAAGTACGAGAGTACGAGATGTTGTTGATGGAAATTTTAGGGTTCCGTACCTAAAGGTCTAAAATGGAACTCTATTACTAATATAACGTTATTCGTCCGTCCGTACCTATATCATAGACTGTATTTTAAGAATACTTATAGACGGACACTAAAGATTTTCTCTATAACAGAAAAATGACACAGTCTCCAAAATGATTTATTAAAGTCTGTAACTATTAAAGTTATTTCTTTCCTTTTTACTAAAATTAATATCACTATGCGGTCTTTACTTTATACTGCCACATTTTCCACCGAGCCATTGTCTAACAAAGGGTTATCAGCAACTTTTTTATAAATATTATTGCTAACCTTATTTCTGAAAGAATTAACTCAGGCTTCTAAAACACGTTTAAAGCTACGAAAATAGCAACAATACAAATTCATAATACCGTCATCGTAAATAACAGAAGTAGATAACATATTTTGTTTCAACTACTTCTTGCTATTTAATACTATTGGAACAACAGAAAGCATTCACTGAGCACAACTCTTCAACTCTGCCACGAAGAGCGAAAACTAACCACAAACGTCCACTGTAATTTGATATCTCACACCGAATCAAGCTCATACAAATCCCTTACGGTTCCAGCACTCAAAGAGATCAAAGTTAACTGGTCCTGATGCCTTGCCCTGTTGAAAGCACAAAAGTTGCCTTAGCTACACTAATTACGTTAAAAAACAACTATGAGCACTCAGAAGCGACCTGTAAGTGTAGTGTTGACCTATTTACGCAAACACGAGCAAGGGACTTGAGATTGAGAAGCGTAGTTAAATCCCTAAATCCTTAATTGACGATTCGTGTTGTGTTATAGTTACCATGCTAGTCCACTATTCAAAAAGTCCTGGGTGCGACTTTTAATAAATTAAGATTCTTGTTTCCGGTTTGGGTGTTTATATAATTTTGTCTTGTAGGTCCAGAGATTTCCATAAAGTTCTCAAAGGGCATGTCAACGTGTCAATACTATTCTATCCTTTTAATAGTCAAGTCAAGATGACTGTTATTTGATTAACTCTATCGTATAGAAAGAAAATGTATGGATTACACATAAGAAATGGATAGACACGCCAACAATTTACAGCAATTGGTACCAGAATTCTCAAAACTTATGTAAATTGGCTCATACATCAGATCTTCCTTCGTTTATTAGTGATATTGACTATGTGCTATTGGATAGTTGAAATACGAATAAAAAATAAAAGTGGATAAACTAAAATAAAAATAAAAGGAACAAAATAAAATATTTTAGTCTTCAAAAATGTTATTGCTGACAAAAATTCGTGAAAAGCCACCCTAGAAGCGGAAGTTCTATACATCAGGTTTGAGGTTATTTTTCAAACATGTAGTTTTTCAGGTTTTTGTCAACGCGTAGCTATGACCCGAGGCATGAGGCTTTATAAAAATTCTAGCGAACGAACGACTCAAATATACTGAAGCAACGTATAGCTCTGTTTAATATTTTAACTAGGAAACATATTGCAAACTCTCGGCCGGTTAAGATCAGAATCCAAGGAAGAAGAATCAGCAAGATTAAAACATAACCTATTTCTTATTTTAAACCTTTCCTATTTAATGCCTAATCGACAACAACTGGGACATACCATATCAATAAAGGTTAATAATGTAGTGGTTATCGATCTTGTATAAAAATTTATCTGAAGTGGGTGAAGATACAAACTAGGGTAGTGATGAAGCTAATAAAAGTGCGTTAAAAAGGAAACATGATGCAGTTGGGCATAAATGTTATTCTTGTGGAAGTCAGCAAAGGAAGTACTTGCAAGGAAAATTTGTGTGTAGGTTCGATGGTAAGAACCTGAAAATTTGAAGTGTAGGCTCAACAAAACATACAGAATGATCTGTACCGCTAAATTACACGAGACAGCAAAAGAAGCCTAACAAAGTAATTATATTATTCAAACGACTCAACTCTTACTTCAATGTGATTAAATGAGACCAGATATCTGTGTAAGAAGAGATTGTTTAAGTTAATTACTGAGGCGAGTGCAGCGGCTAACTAAGACTAATTAATTTAGTACGATCCCGCGGTCAAGATACCGTAAGAATTGAATTATTGTAGATTTTGTACCGCAAAGAGCAGAAAGTTTCTTGTGATTATCCATTCCAAATGTCGCAATGTTATAATTGTTATAATTGTCGCAAGGTTGTTGATAATTTAAATTGGAACAATCATTCTGTACTAATACTTAGACCAATTGGGACCATTTTTAAACGACTTCAAAAAAGAACAAGGTTCTTTATTCGATTGTATTTTTTATGTTTGTTACCCAAGAACTTTCAACTAGATGAGCCGATTTTAATGATTAATTTGTTCCACTTCTGACAATGGCATCCATGAGAAAACCATTGAAGACGGTCTTTGGCAATAATCATCATTTTATCTACACATAACTTTCCTGGAAACTGTTAATCACATGTATGTGTAAAAGCTTTTTTTTGTTGGCCTCTTCATAATTTCTCTTGATTTTAGGAGCTTTATCGTGAGTGAATTTTAACTTTCCAACATTTTCAATTCAAAACACAGGTACGGCTACGTAAGCACTACTACATGTATTTTCCGCTCGGCTCTCGCGTGCAACTTTGTAAAGCTCACAAGCCTCAGGGTCATGCGAATTGAAAAGTGAAAAAAGCGGGGAAAAATTCTCTCTTTGTACATGTCGTTATCCAAATGTTTGAGCTTTCAGGTTTTTGAGGAATGACTTGCGTTTAAGTATCAGGTTGAAGTTACAGTAGAAAGGAGTTATAGGAATGGCCACATCCCATTTTATATCCTACTGGGCACAGGTATAATTTCACAGTCGGAGAAGATCAGAAGCTATATTATTATGAGTCAATTTTACTGCCAAAATGCATCAATAGATATTTCACATCAAAAATAAATGACAGGAATTGAACAAGGTCTCAATCTCAACATTGCTATAGTATGCCATGAATAAATCAATCTGATACTACCAATAGGCTCGAACCCCAACCAGGTTGAAAGCCAATAAAATCATCCGACATGAAAATCCTACTTCTGTCGCAACGTTTGAAATTCAAAATTTAATCATCGCGCTTGCAGTAGGTTTTGGTAATCTTGCAAGCCTTTACAAAGCAATTTTTAATTGCAACCTGCTTCTAAAGGCCAGCACGTCTTTGACATATGCGATTGATTAAAAAGAAATGTTTGTGACGTCATGGGAATGTCTTTGAGCGTGGAGCTTTGAATGTAATTATTAACCTTTAAAAAGAAAGAGCATTCCAAATTGGAGACGATTTTAAGCTTTTCTTTATGAATCTCCACCTTCGGTTTCGGTGATTACATTTTATATTAAAGGGTTTACGGGATTTAACCATGAGATTCCTAAAAAGTTCCTAAAATAAAGTAAAGAAGCCAATAATATTCAGTAATAAATTTTTATGCTGACGCAGGTTCGGTTAGGATACCTTTAGGAACTATAGTCGTAAAACCTAAGACCCTATTCCCACAGGTAACGCCTTAGTTGGCAAGAAAATCGAAAAGTTTTAGGCAATTGTCATAGCTATGTTTTTAAGACAAATTCTTTCGGAGCAAAGTATGGAAGTTTTATGAAGACAGATTCAGAATAAGATAGATATCGATGTAACTGATTTTGTTTACGAGAAATTGTTAGTTTGTTTTAAACGTGGTTCAAAACTAACATAATTGATGTATAGATTATATTTTACCGAAGTAATTTGAAATAATTTGTGCGGGCTATCACTACTGTTCTAAGTAGTTATCATAGTAATTACTATATGTACGAGTATATACCTATGTAGAACACGTTACTATTGTAATGTTACTAATGTAAATAAATTGAAAGCATTTTCTTAAATTCATTTAAAGCTCACCGCAATGTGAAAGCTCAAGTTTGAATTCGACAGAATTAAATCTTAAATAATGGTTTGGCACAAGTCTCGCTTTGGTACCAATTTGGTACCATGGCATGGGGTCTTAAATTGAAATTAGCCACTCGTTCGTCGCCAAATACCGTCGGAGCCTACGAGTAGTGCACCCACAGCTAACGGTGTTCTGTGCATAGCCTAAAGTAAAGGAGTAAGCGGAAAGCATACTGTAACAGAATAAATATATTGTTGGCACCGCCCATCGTTTGTAATATTTTTATACTTACTCACTTCATACTTCATTCACTCACCCGCAAATTTAATATTTCTTTATGTTTATTTAATCGTACACGTAAGAATTGAATCACACAGAATTAGTGAAATAAGTGAAAACTAAGTGATATGGTTTTATGGTTGATAGGGAACTAAGTAAATTTTATTGGAATGTCATCTTCAATTTTGGTTGCAAGACGAAAAACGTTGATTCAAATTAAAATCCTTATAGTATAGAAAGAAAGAGTGAATGAAACGTTTATTTCTTAACTTATGATACATAAGTACTAAACTCCTGTGTTTCCCGCACCATCTTATGCTCTGCGCGAACCCCTAAAGCCGAAAGCCTGGATCCGTGCCACGGTAGCAGGCCATCAACACTAGGCGTGTGACAAATGAAGCGGAGTATTATGAAGAAACCCTCGTATTTCCAGCACCAGATGGCGCCACCGGGAGTTATTGTAGTACATTAGAGCCGTAGCCGTGATCTAGATTTGGTAATACTTTATGATGTAGAGACTTCGGCTAGAGGTGTATCTGAAATGTAAGGGGAATGTTTATTATGTTATTGTTGTTAGTTTTAGTTTTATTTTGTTGTGTTATACCGAAAGCTTTCTTTTCACGTATTAATATAATTTCCTTACACTTTTTATCTCCCTGCAGTTCCACAGATACAGTAGATGGTATTATTAATGAAGTTTAATTAATGACCAGTTCTAGATTCATAATTACTTTAAAAAGTAAAATGACGCACTCGTTCATGTAAGAGTTTTAAAAATGGGGGGCAAAGCTTTGCTGCAACTGCTATTTCGTGCCTATTCTATCAATGATATATGTATGTAGATAGGTATCTAGTTGATATAATATATCATATTATGTAGGATATTTATATATGTATGATAGTTGTATGTATGTTATATGTAGTTGAAAATTTAAGCTCAAACCTCTAACTCTCAACCATTAAGTGAGCTTAATAATACGATCGTTTGCGAAAACTGCTATTTGGTTGACAGTTTTAATCGCGAATATAATACCCTAGTTCCTGTTAATGGCCAATAAAACAGAGCCTATGGCTTAGTGGGTCGGAGCAGTGGCTTATCCTCGCTCGTATTCCCCGCTAAGTAAGGCTAGGCTAATCGTGAATAAAATTGAGCAGTCCTAAAGTTATTAATTTAGTAACCTGAAGATTTCATAGTTGGTTACACAAACACTTAAATCGGGAACAGAAATCTAGATTCACCACTTGTCTTAAGTCTAGCTGTGCTGGGAACCGAGCTTAAGACTCTCCAAACTTGTCAACCACATGGGTTGTTAACCTCGTCACCTACTAATACTGGGTGATCATCGATAACTTCTAAAAACCCAAAATAAAGACGGTGCAATTCAAATTTTTCTTCTTACCACGTACCTACGTCCGAGTTATAGAACGTTCAGGCAGAGGCATTCCCAGCAGAATATGACAGGGAGTTCTCAAGGATAGGCGCTAAAAAGAACTCTCTTTCAAAGCGGGCAATGCATTGGTGGCGCCCTTGGTGTTAGGTGGTATCCTGCATAGCATATAGCATAGGTAGCCTGTGTGCTAGGTGTTTTTATATAGGTATATAAAGCATGAAGAAGTAACTTTTCTATATAGTTTATCAGTTGTTACAGTTAATATTAAAACATATTTTACAGAAACCCACAGACAAATTCAACAGACAGAGATTACACTGCATTTATTCTTAATCATTTGCAAATCCCCGCGACATTTTTACAATTCGCGCAGCCGGCGTGCCAACTTTGTCTTGAACAATTTTGGGCTCCACTGCTTACATGAATATGTATAGCCTAAGTTGGAGCACACCTGGCCGCCAAGATCGTAGTCGAATAAGTTGCTAGGTAGGTAATTCTTGCGTCGTATTTAAATATTAAAGTTTCGCTTAAACAGTGGATTAGATACGTTTTACGTGTGGTTAGATTTGAATGTACTTATTTGTGGGTATAAAGAAAACTTTTGGTATATTTTTAGATACCTTATAAAAATCGCTCAGTGGAGGAGTACAGAATGATAAAATTTATATACAATATTTGATATAAAAGTATAATAAATATTAAATTATATTCTAACAATTACAAAATAAATCTCCCTTTGCATATTGTGTTACGCACCTAGTGACATCTAACGGTCAATGTTGAAAAGGACATAGAGTTTCTTGCGGTACCCGTTGCAGTGCAATGGCGCTACTGTCGCATAATTACTGCAATCAAAATAGACTATAGTGTTTTACCGTTTACGAGGCTTTACATTAAGGAAGAATAGAGAAACACTTTGCTTTGACACGAATATTATGGATCTTTTTTAATTATTTCCTTCTGAGAGCGCTCTAGTACTTACGAGTTTTGACAGATCTGAAAATATTTATTTTGCATTAATGTATTTAATTTTAGGAAAATATAAACAAAATTAGTACAACAGCAGCCTTCAATTCCTCAACGATGGAAGTTCAACGGACTTACACGTAATTCAATCGTTGGGAACTATAGTCGGTCCATTCACATATTTGCAAGTTTATGGGCCCGGCACCCGTTGGCTAGGAAGCCTCTTGTAATATTCAGTGGATCCAATCAGTCCGAATTGGGAATGATGACGTCATAAATGGAGCTACACCGCGCGTGTAATTGAGGAGTGACGTCATCGTAAACATTGAATGAGGAATTACAGCAGTTGTCAGCTAGTAAGGACCTAAGTAAGATGAGGTGAATGCATAAGCTCATTGATTAGGATGATGGTTACGACCCCTTCTTGGTGGCAAGACAAAGCGATCGACTATATAGAAATAAATTGCAAGATTCTAAGTATTACAGCCTAAAAATATGTTTGCTATCATTTTAATTACGTCGTAGTAGGTTACGAAAATGGATGACTTTCATACTTGTCACAAACGATTCACTGTATTAATTCTGTTTTAAATATAAATTGCGGTAGACCTGAAATGATATTATTATCTACAAGTAAGCATTTGACACTTTGCAATTCTTTAGGATATAGCCTAGCCTTATAAAATAAAATTAAAAACATTTTTATTAATCATAAGTTAATGAACGCCAAATAACACCATACATCGGCTTTGGGAGCCCTGTTGGCTAAGGTAGGCCGGGAGAAAAAAGCCAGCGGAAAACACTCTCGGCCCTCAAATATATTAGTATAGTCCGTCTTAACGATCAGTAAGTTTATGGAGAAGAAACGATTTAAAAATAAAGGCTTAAGTTGGCTAGTCTGCTTTATAAACAAAATCTTCGCATAAACTATAAGACATAGACATGTTTACACGTACAATATATCGGCTCGTAAAGGTCTTGTCTCGCGCGACGCGGCTTAAACTTTTAATGGCACTTGACACCGTGAAACCGGGTTAAACTACATTAGAGTGCTTCATCCCGATTCTTATTCCACACTTTTGTCTGTTTGACACATTTCTGTGCATTGCTCTTTTTGGTTTTAACGACCGCCAATTATTTATTACTCCAAGTACTATATTATTCACGGTTTTTACTTTTTACTACAGTAAGATTATACTTATACAACTAACAACTAATGATACTGTGTTTGCACCAGCAATAATCCCTGACTGACCGCCCATTGCTGTGCTTATGTCTTCTCCCAGGGAGGCTTCATTATTAGCAGTAGTTG
>DWQK01000498.1:0-20503 GCA_018231225.1 Noctuana stator
TACAAGTCTCGCGGGAAAGTGTCCTTGTGCCTTAGATTACATTCTTTTCTCTTTACAATAACGATCTTGGTCTACAACTAAGAATACTAACATAAAATTATATCAAAACTTCTAGAAGGTTCTATGAACCAACATTGTACTTGTAAGTTTTCTAGAAATTCCAAAGGCTTTGTTTGGTATACTGCGTTTCATGCCTACAGAGGTTTAATTGGAAGAAATCCCAATTGCCTTTCTTCCAAGAGGCAAAGCATACGGTTACGGTAAAACTTTTAGGTGATTTGGGCGCCAATAACAAAACCTTTAAATATACTCCAATTTGACATTTTATCTTTATAAAGACATGCTGGTAAGTGTCGCTACTGATACCATAATTATAATACTTAATTACTACTGTTGTGGCCTTCGAGATGGCTTATCTGCAAATCAGTTATACTATACCGTACTTTTGTTTGGGATTAGGGTATAAGCCAAGCACCGCTACGACCAATCTAGCCAAAATAATTCTTACCTTCTCAGTGACAGCAAGACCCGCAAACTCTTCGGAGGAAACGCAGTCACCTTTTAACCAGTTCGCAAGTCGACCAAGTTCACCCAACATGTTCGAGGGAGTAAATGAACTTAGCGCCATTTTCGAATGTTACGTTGTAAAGATTTCAAACTCGAATCGTATGTTCTAATCTTTTTTTTTTTAAAGAAAGTAAGTTTACAATATTCAGCAAACTGCCAATAATATTCACGATAAGAGTTACATAACTTTTTTTGTCAAAGAATCAATGCAAAACGTAACTGTTATGTTATGTTCGACGCAATATTATTACGATTAATCGTAAATAGACACAATCGCTCTATCAACTGTATTCCCGTGTTCCTACAGGGAAAACTCGAAACGAACTAACAAAATTCCCAGTGTCGTGATACTCGTGATGGCGGTCAAAATATTTGCTTGTTTTTAATTCTGCACGCCTAAATCAACCCGCTATGGCTTCGACTTACGATCTATTTTCCCACGACCCTACGTTAAGGGTGTTCGTAGTACGTAGTTAGGGAGCATGCGCGTAAAGTTGCGACGGCACCAGCTGTTTCCAATAGAATAGAACAGGATGGGTACTTCCGCGACGTTGCGACTTTAAATCACATGTGGGCAGTGCTTCTAGCTTCAAATGGAAACTAGAACCACAACTGATAGTAACGTCAAACTTTGAGTTGGAGGGTGTTTAGTGAGAAATATATGCAGTTATATAAGTTAAGTTGTGATAACTAAATAGACATGCTTTAAGCAGTGTCAACTGATCACTGTATTTATATAATGTTTGATGTAGCATATGCATAGGCATAAGCATGCTGTCAAATCAAATCAAAAGAATTTTTATTCATAATTAAGTATTTAATTTGTGTATATGGATAAACATTAAATAATATCAGCTTTAGGCGCCCTTTTGGCTAAAGTAGGGCGAGAGAAAAAGCAGGCTAAAAAAAACTGTCAGCACTCCTTTAAAAAAAATGTATAAATAACAAATTATTAACTATATACCTAGTATATGTTTAGCTTGATAGAATAAGTGACGAACCTTACAGGTGACCTGCATGCTGGTTAGAACCAATCATCCTGTGTAGGGATATTGGCTTATTCTGTTTATTCTGTGTATTACTCAGAGGAACTGTCCAAACTAATGTCTATATTGCCATTCCAGCACTATACCGCCCACAGAAGAATCATGGCACTCCCCCATGGTTCCATTCAGATATTTGTTTCTGCCATGCATGTCTATATTATGGAAATATCTTCCTGCTGAGGCAATTCCGGTAGAAAAATAACTAAAAGAGCTCTCCTACAAAGCCAGCAGTGCAGTAATGTACCCTCTGGAGTCACCTGCATTCATAAGTGATGGTGACTCCACCACGTTTATCTGCCTGCAATGGTGACCACTCAACATCATGTGGAACATTTGTCTATCTGCTAGTTATATAAAAAAAGTTAGAATTATGTTTTGAACCAATGAAGTCCCAATATACAAGAGTAAACCATAACATCAAGGTTCTATGAAGCAACTCAAAAAACCATAAGGAGAAAAGGTAGTATTAATACAATAGAGCAATATTTATTATTTTACATTGAACTGTTATCACCTTCAAATAATCTTTAAGGGTTTTTGTAAAAGTACTCTCACTTACACACAAGTTATTTAAAACGTGTGTAATTATTATATTTCAACAATAACTTATTGCTGTCTAAAACATGGGGCGTATAGTAACAAAAGCGTGCATACATTGTACAAATAACATATTTTAGTATATAATCTAAAACAACAGCACATACCTTAGGCGTTTTAATGATATCCATCGCTGATATAGATGAAAATCGATCAATTAAATCAACTTAAATCGGCACACGTTCACATTAAACAGTCAGTATTGAAACTTTGAACACTAAATAACTGTGATATGTACAACACAATTTTTGGAATTAGTTCATATAATCTACAACAAAAACAGCAAGAGATAAATATAAAAATCACAAAATAAAATGCCAGATATGATACAAAATAAAAATCCTTCAACCATCAACAAACTTTGATATTAACAAATTTGACAACTGGCTGTCATGTTTAATAAAATGATTGACAATATGACAATTAATATTGACATTTACATATTTATGTAATCTTGCCATAGGTACCACCAAAATTCCTTTTTTAACTCTACAACGATTTAAATTTTTTATTTATTTTATTTTATTATCAGCCTGTGGTGTCCCACTGCAGGGCAAAGGCCTCTCTACTTCCGTTCCATTGTTCAAGATTTTGTGCAACGGATTGCCAGTTTGCCATTAATTTACTGATGTCGTCTCGCCATCTTTTACGAGGTTTGTCAGGTCTTCGTTTTCCGTTGGATTTGATATTGGATTTAAATCTTAAAACAACTGGGAGATGCTTTAAAATACTAATCTTTGAAAATAACCATCATCAGGTTGGCAACATTACGTAAAAAGTCAAAAGCATCCATTACGAATGTATTATATTATCTATGGTCAAAAGTCAAAGTCATTATAATTCAGTTTTGCGACTTATGCGACGTTGTTTTTATCAAGCTATTATCGAAAAAAGTGGTGAAAATCTGTAATTCTTGATAATTCCAGCAAATTATCAAACTTTATTACGTCTCGGAAACAATGACTTCTACTATGCCTAACGAGAGAACCGAGGAGCGTCGTCGAAGGGTATGTAATATGCATTGTTAATTAAACTACGAAAAATTAATAACAATTTTCCCCTACACATAAGGTGACCACAATAATGATTCATACAAATTAACATACATAATATCCTTTTTATATCGTAAATAGTACACGAGCCTTTGATAAAACCAGTTTCAAACCCGATTTTTTAGATGGTGCAATATATTAAAGTTTAGTGCGACATTTCTAGATGTTTCGAGAAAACGAGAGAAATTTTATTTCTTTAAACCACGTACAGATATCAAGTATTAAAGTGGAATTATAGATAACATAAAGTTTAGTGTTCTCTGGTATGTTAGATTATTGTATTCATTCAACTTATTTACTGATAAGTCGTTTTCTTCTTTAATTTATACTTAAAACTTGTAAGCTTCATTAAAAAGCTGTTTTTAAACTTATTAAATCTTGTGCAATACCATACTGGTTTAAATTTCGAATGTTATTTTACTTATTGAATCTAAATATAGCTGTTGAGTATCTAAAATAGATGTGCCAAAATTTACAATACTATTAAGCAGTTATTTGTTTAAATCAGTTGAATTTCGACCCATGGGCGACTTCTAAATATACTTAAATTTAATGATATCTTGTAAATAATTTATTTTACAAGATTCTCATCACACAGCTATCGCTAATGACTTTTTACCTATAGGCAGGCCATACATAAACATCCTTGCATTAAAAAATGGCACGAATGTTTAATAAGGTAGACATCGCGCATCACCCCCATGCAGAATGACATCAGCTTGCCTGACTGTTGACCGCCTGAAACCGTACAAAGTCAGGCATTGACTTTGATATTATGTTGCAAAAATACAGAGCAGCTGTATCTATAGCTATTTAAACATCATAGACTAACACACACAATAGTGTTTTTGAACATGTAGGTCCAATAATATAATATCTGCAATATATACATAGGTCCTGCTGGGGCCCCTGCCAGCTGGGTTCCTGCGAGCGGATGGCACAACAGACACTCTGGACGCCGATTACCAGGCGGCTCTCGCTCTTCAGCAGCAGCTCTGTGGTGGCACTGTATGCTTTTTTTTAATTAATTCAAATCAAGATTTGTTATGAAATACCTACAACTTCAATCCGAGGTAATGATTCTGGCAGAAGTGGCCGATAAGTTTTGAATATATTAAATTTCATCAAAATTATATAGGTATATGGAGTTTTTGCATAATGACTGCCCAACAAGTATGCAGACATATAAAAACAGAAAAACTGGTATTCTATCAGTCTTATGTGTATTTAGATAATAGTATGCTGTTAATAAAATTGTTGAACAGCCCACAAAAGGTTTAGCTTAACAGCTTTATTATGAAAAAATTTAACTATAGAATTTTATGATTTGTGTTAGTATAATCCTAGTTTCACAATAGTGCATAACAAAATACCAACTTTTCTTACATTTATTTAATTATCTTGTCTAGATAATATAGAGAATTAATTAAGGTTATTTACACAACAGGTTCCGCCCACGGGACCACCACTTACAGCAAGACTGAGTGTGACTATTGCACAGGCCAAACTTGTTAAGAACTATGGTAAGTTACCATTGTAATTTTGCTATTTATTCACAATATGCACTAGCCAATCTTAATTTTACTTTCATCGCGCCCAGTAATAATCCACACTAGGATTCCCTGTGTCGAGAGTGCCATGGACTCACACAAAGACAAATACACAAACACCCATTCCCAAACAGAAATTTAAGTTTATCCATTAAATTTTTGCCCCATCGGGGATCGAACCCGAGACCCTTTGAATTGGTGGACTGGCTTGGTAACCGATACATTACGCGGGTCGTCAATAAATCAACGAGTAAATTAATTTGATCTGATTTGATATTTAATTGTTTCAGGTCTGACTCGGATGGACCCATATGTGCGCCTGCGCGTCGGTCACTGCATCTACGAGACTCACACTGACCCCAGCGGTGGGAAAACGCCCAGATGGAACAAGGTTATACATTGGTAAGATTTATTTATTTTTTCTTAAAGAAAATATAGGGAAAAGCTGCACCTCTTGTATTCTAATACTTCTTCTTAATGCAAATACAGAGCCTCATTGGTAGTGTGAATCGTAAAAAATCTTACAGTTATGCAATCTCAGGTGCGGTCAGTACTTGAATGAGTGGCCGCTAGTGACAAATTTCTTGCGCGCTTCCGTGCTTCTGAGGGCACATGTCGGTCCCGGTTGTTGGCGGTTTCATAACATCTGGCATGGGTCGGCTACTAACCCATCTCCACCAATCCACAATGGAGTAACGTGGTGTAGTATGTTCCAGGCCTTCTCTGGTTGTGAGGAGAAACCTGTACCCAGGCAAAACAAATACATACTTGATATTTTTTAATGTTTGCTGTATAGCTCCCAAATGTAATATGTCCTTACTCCAGCCTCCTGCCTCCCGGAGTAGGCACGATCTATCTGGAGATCTTCGACGAATGCTCCTTCACTATGGACGAGCTGATCGCCTGGACACACATCACTATACCGCCGGCAGTGCTGAATGTAAGTTCGTAGAAGCGTCAAAAGTTTTTCAGAACCCTTAGTAAGAGTTTTTATAGTTTACTAAGCTGTGCCACGCGGTTTCACCCGCGTTAAGAATAGTAACGTAAAGCTTGATAGCCTATAACCTTCCTCATGAATGTATCTATCATATAGAAAAAGAATTTTTAAAATCGGTCCAGTAATTTCGGAGCCTATTCAATACAAACAAACAATCAAATCTTTCCTCTTTATAATATTATTATTAGTAAAGATAAATGAGCTGTTCCATTTGATACCTAAAATGGAACATGTTCCATAAAGGGACGTCACCATTGAAATTAGAATGACGTCACACAACCAATGGACTAAGGTACTTCTAATGATACATCTTTCAAATTATGGTAACTAATACTATACTTCATCTGTTCAAAATTGAACCCCTTAGAGGATAAATGAAAGCTTATTATATATAAAAATAGTAAGAGGGATTATGTCAATTAATTTTGAAGTCCAGAAGTGAGGACAGAATCGCGGATATAGCTAGTTAATAATAGTTGTGGTCTAAATCTATATTGATAAATTCTTTTTGTGTACGATAGCTACATTAATGAGGAGGAAAGTTATAGGCTATCAAGCATTACGTTACAATTCTTAACGCGGGTGAAACCGCAGGGCGCAGCTAGTTAATCGTAATTAAATCCAAAGTATTTCTTTAACTACCAATGTTTAATATTGCAGGGTGAGACCCATGAAGACTGGTATCCATTGAATGGAAAACAAGGTGACGGCGTAGAGGGCATGATTAACTTGGTTTTGAGTTATTCTGTAAGTATTCTTGACAATATGTAACAATTAGAAGCCATTCAGTTATCAGTGATACTAATTTATGTGAGAACTCAATATTTTTATTCATCATTAGGTACTCGTATACACATGAATGTTTAAAATATTGTTACATTGGCTTTAGGTTAGCGATGGCTAACGTATGGGAGAACAAAGCCGGCGTAAAACAACTCCATGCAGTATAGCTTTAGCCTGATAGTAAGCCAACGGGTTGGCCACTAACCTGTATCTCCACCAATCTGCATTGGAACAGCGTGGTGGAGTATGCTCCAGGCCTTCCCCGGTTGTGGGAAGAGACCCGTGTCCAGTAGTAGGGCAAACGTGACAGCTGATCGTGTACACCAATATCACTCAATAGCCAACTTATTTCATATTCTAGAAATAGACTAAAAACAATAAGAATCAGTATAGAAACTTAACTGAATATTCTTGCAAATCCATCAGGTGGGCCCGGCAGCAGTAGCAGCATTCCCGCCGGTGCTGGTGGTGCCGAGCACGGGCATGGGCTACGCCGCGATGCCGATGTATGCCGCGCCGCAGCAACAACTCATGATGCCGCAGCAGCAGCAGCATCAGCAACAACAACAGCAGCCCATCACTGCGGAACAGCTGCAACAGGTATGGAAACTGCACAAATGGTTGGCCATTTATTTTATCCGCCTGGCTTCGCACAGGTGCAATGCTGATACTAAATACACTACAGAAAAACTGTGAACGTTTATACATATATACCTTCCTCTTCAATCGCTCTATCTATTAAAAAAACCGCATCAGAATCCATTGCGTAGTTTTAAAAATTTAAGCATACATAGGGATATAGGGACAGAAAAAGCGACTTTGTTTTATACTATGTAGTAAAGTGTCTGTTTGTAATATTAAAATAACCGCTACACAGTACATTTATACCAAAATAACATTTTTACAAATGTTTGTCTGACTCTCTATTTGTTCCGGCTAATCTTTAGAACGGCCGGACCTATTTTGACGGGACTCATTGGCAGATAGCTGATGTAATAAGGAGTATCTATTATTTTAGAAAAAGATATAACATTACATTTTTTAACGCTGATGGAACCGCGGGGCACAGCTAGTACTAAATATATACATACTAAATATATTTATACTAAATTTCATGAAACTTACCTTGTAAAAATCTTCTTTATTCTAGATCGAAGAAATGTTCCCCAGCATTGATAAGGAGGTCATCAAATCAGTTCTGGAAGCAAATCGCGGCAACAAGGACGCCACAATTAACTCCCTGCTTCAGATGTCCGAGTGATATGTAATTGCCACAGAAATATTTATTTTATTTATATATTTAATTTACTTAGTGATATATAACTTAGTGACTGTAATAGTGCAACATCTTAAATGTCTTTCTGGCTTTGGGTTAATCTACATAAGTTTAATCTAGTTTCCTCTTTTGAAGGGTCCCAGGTTCAATCTATAAATTTAAATTTTAAATTTCTGTTCTCGGTTAGTGTATTTGTCTTCGTGTGTGTCTATGGCACCCACTACACGGGGAATCCTACTGTGAGAGAAAAGCGTTAATTTTTATCATAGAATGGCTTTGAAATAATAGTATGCTGAACGAGATATTGTCTGCCTTTTATTATTTTACTTATTTACAAAAAAGCAATTGAAGTGGTCGCTGATTCAAAACAGGTTTAGGAACTGCATATAAAGTGTTACATAAATGAACTTTTTTTTTTCGGTTTTTAGTACATAATTGCATTTATTTTCCCAAAGATTCCTTGTGTCGATGTTATCTATACTTCTATAACAATATTATAAACCGGAAAGATTTGATTGTTTGTTTATATGTATTGAATAGGCTAGTTAGATTCATGAGGAAGGTTATAGGCTATCAAGCATTACGCTACTATTCTTAACGCGGGAGAAACAGCGTGGCACAGTTAGTATATTATAAAAATCTTAAACATACAGTTAAAAGTTTTAAATTCATTTATTTGTAGTTTCTCTGTTTAAGATTTTGCATTACGTACAGTTATCTTACGCAGCTGATGATTAAAGATATATTTGTTTAACCATAAAGACAAAAAAATTCCAAGAAAAATAATTCTTATTAATTTTTACGTAATATAATGCTGTAATGGTTCTAATGTTAAAGCTTATGGGCTAAGTTAGTATTTAAGTCGTTAATTATTGTATGGCTTATAGCTGGAATAATAAAGTTTATTGTAAGAAATTAGCCATAGATTGAGCCGCATTATATAAAAATGCGCATGTACTGATTTCTGCTGGGTTTTGGCCTCGGAAGTTCTGGAGGCGTCACTTTATATGTTATTGGGTGACCAAGATTGTGTATCATTTGGTCATGTATGTGTCACGTGACCACTGGCTGGCGTAAATAGAATGGATTAAGGTTTGGTATAAGCAGTGCTTATTATAAACATAAAGGTCTTGACTCCATTCGTTGAATAGAAACTAATCATATCTGAAAGTTTAAAAGGCGAAGGAGAGATTTCAGGCAGCCAATTACGAACTCTGAATTCCATTCTATTCGTGAGTTCCGCCAGCCAGCGGTCACGTGACAGCCAAATTAAGAACCTTTGGTTTTTTGAAATTGAGTTTCAAAAATAAGAATTTATTTAGTTAATATAATTGAAATCAGTCATATTGTGTTAAAATAAAATAGGTTAATATAATTATGTTTTATTGCTATATTTTTTTATTTTATTTACGAAGTGCAGACAAATTGTTACTTAAATAAGCTGCTCCTAAGAGAGCTTTATGTTCTGCCTAACTTTGTAACAAGTCATTCTTTGTATACAACAATTTCTGTGAATTATTTTTCACTGTCTTAATACTTATCACTTGGAAACCACATAAAAGTTATATCTACGATTAGAGAAATAATTAATATTTGTTAATCAAACTTTTATCCTAAATTAAGTAAACTTAAATATTTAAGAGAAATTGCATTTTTTGATTGCCTAATAACTTTGGAACAAACGCATCGAAACATACATTACATATAGCATATTCGCTTCATATTTCGAATTCACACTTTCCAATATTTCTTGCATTCAAATAATAATATCCAAATTTACAATCACTTTTTAATATTATATTTCTACATAATATAAATATTTATAGCTACAAAAGTACATAGATTGTATTTGCTTCGTAATTAATGTAATTATACTGGATGTTTTGACATTATATTGTAAAAAAATATTGTAAAAGATGACATATTGACTATATACATTTTTGTATCATTAAAAATAAAATTAATCATTTGTACCTATTAACTGCACTAATAAAGTTGCTAAATTAATAGTACCTATTTAATAGAGAAATCTCACACTTATCCTTGGTTTGATACAATGTACGCAATATTGTTTCGTAGACTATTTAATTTTAACAAAATAAAGCCTAAACGTGCCTGAAATGCTGTAGATGTAAAAAAAACTGTTTACTTTTTGCTAGCAACTTTATTGTTGTTAATCAATATGTTAATATAGATATTCCCTAGCATTTAGCAGGCTGCTTCTGTCACTGTCGCATTAGATGACCATAAAAAAAAGTTCAAATATATATAGTAGAAATCAAGTTATCTTAGCAGCTATTTTTGTGCCAAATAATATACAATTGATGCTAACAAATTCTTCAGCTTACACACTACACTATCAGGAAAGTTTCACAGGAGATAATCTGAAACGTTTTTAATATGAATATATATTTGCCAAAAATTTCTCCCATTAGTTGACTTACGTAAGGGCCAGTTTCACCAGCTCCTGATAAAGTCCCTGGTTCCCTGGTCCCCTCTTTATGGATTTTGATTGAGGAATCTGGCAGTTGAACAGCCGTTCCTAATATTCAATTTATCTGATTTGACATAATTAAGCTAGATAAAAATAATCTGTCGTTGACTAACTGTAAAGGACGAAATTTTTTTCTATCCTTAGAAAATGTCTTATTGTACCTTATCAGTCGATTCAAGTGGCTTTCAAATTATTTATCTGACAAATACCTAAAGATAACATTATGGTTTTTTGACGGCATGAAATCGTACAGTTACAGGTAAAATTAATAAATATATTAGCAACTTTTACCTGTCTGTTAACTATCACTTTATGAGAAACTGGTAAAATTCGCCCATAATTTCTTATATATTAGACTTACACTTTCACATATTTATGTACTACAAAATTTGAGAATATAAAACACAGGTGAAAGAATCACTTTTCAGTAACACATTTATTTTTTATTTTAAAATATACGAGTATAAATAAATTTATTAACATTACCTACAGTACTTTTATTTACTGGTGCCTATAAAATAATGTATAATAGGTATAGATATAGTTTAGTAGTTATTGTTTCAAGCTTGATCTTCAAAGGTTTCGGAGTTCATTCTGGTAAAAATTTTAATAGTTTCTTCTACGCCTTCAAAGGTCATATCTGATTGTTGGCTTGTGGGTTTCGGCAATGCGGTAGACTTTAATACAGAAGTATAGCTTGACAGGTTTCGTGGACTATTTTACGCATCATCCCATACGATAGTTGAAAGCTAAAGACTTAAGAGATGCTCCTGTAATTAAATACTCTATTTCTCGTTTTATTAGTCTATGGTTTTAAAAAGCATTTAAAACCTGTGGAAAGTCAAACCTAGTTTGACGTAATAGCAATGACATTCAAGGAATTGCAATTTGATTGATTTGAATTGACTCCATTTGATTGTGTTGTGTTTGATTGAGACTCCTGCCTTCTCTGCCCTACCAAGCCCTGGCAGTGAAAAATATGGAAATAATAAATATCTATTGTTTTAAGATTTTTGTGAGCTGATGCTATTTCATTCGAGAATTTGCTGTGAATGTTTTTAGTCCAACAATATGGTGTGCACATTGTTTTTGAAAATATTCTGAGTGTTGTTGCCTTTTACTTGCGCGTAATTTCTTGTATTTTGGACCTCCTTGTCATATAATTTTCTCCGCTAATCATTTCTGTTGCCTGGTGAAATGGCTGCAGCATTTTTTTCTATTTCGGCTTGGACCCGCCATTCCTCATTGGTCACTACAGGCAAGTCCTTGTTCAAGATGGCCATTGTTACTCAAATATAATGTTTCAGCTCCACACAAAACTGAATCATATGATAGGTTGATTTCCAGTGTGTGGGCACTTCCTGTATCAGGTGTTTTGGTATCTTCTATTCTTTGCGTGCTAAGTAATTACTTACATGCGTTGTAAAAGATGCAGAGCGATTTGAAGGGTTGGCAAACAATACAAATCTTGACTCTGTGATGCTAATTTTGGAAATAATAATAGTCCTAATATTATTTTAATTGTATCGAATAACACTAGTCTTCTCTCTATTGTATATTTGGTAGAGGTATATTTCAAACTTAAATAATAAATTTTCAAGAACAGATTAAAATTGATCATGTGATGCATTTAGTTAATTATACAGTTGATATCTCTACACAGACTATTTCTATAGTTTGTTCAATGGAAAGGCTCACTATGTCCCTACACTCCTTAACTTTCAAGGTTTTGTTTACAATAATTAACCACCATGTATTGCCGTCTTCCTAGTGAACCAACTAACAACTTGGTGCCTATCAAAGTTGATATTAATTTGGCAACCCTTGAGCCAATGCTTGGTAATACACATCAAATGCACCAAGTTTAATCAGTTTATTTTTCCTAACAAACTATCCTTCAAGTTTAGGCAGAGACATACACCTGTTGTCTTGATATTTAATTTATATTATTATTACAAATTTCATTGCAATATAATGCAGTAGTACAGGAAGTATTATTGCTACATGTCACTTCCTTAGTCTGCTCAATAGAAGCAGCGGTGTTAATAGCTAAATTATTAGCTATGTTAAAAAATAATTGATATGATAGCAAATTTGCTGTCTGTTTATAATAAAAATTAGATACCAACAATAATAAATTATTTTTAAATATTGCATTAATGACAATTAAATGAATATTACATTTATATTGATTGTAATTCAATGTCACTTTATTTTTATTTGTCAAATTATAGATTAGAGTATTTAACTTATATCGAAGAGCATTCTCTTCGACATCATTCTTAATGTAGAGTAATGTAAACAAAATTTTGCTTTACATTACCTCTTCGACCAGAAAGCAGGTCCAAAGTACTATTGGAGTCATAGGTAGCACCTAGTGCCTTATCCATTATTTCTAACATTGAGGCCCCTGGCATGCTAAAATTGCAAACAATTTTTCCCGTGCTCTGCAACAATTTGGTACCCATGTTTATACCCAATTCATCACTAAACATTAGTAATTGGTTTTCATTGGGTGTTTTGCGTGTGGCTACAGAGCTGGGAACCCGGCCCAAACCAGTGGGACACTGCTGAGAGGGAGGCAATAGATAATCAGGTTCTGATTCCAGTATCGATTTATGCTGTATGGTATTTATAAATGATAAAAACGCTCTTCGTTATATTTGGATAATTTTAAAACCTAAGGGTAGGTTCAGATGACAAGCGCTCAGCGCGCGTTGAACGCGCGTTGAATTTTTGTATAGTGTTCACATGATGCGCGCTTGTCAGGCGTTAAACGCGCGTTGTTGCGGCCAGTTTGAGTTCTACATTTGTCGAAGATGGACGTAGAAACAGTTTTATCGGTGATTTTATACAGACGGCAGAAACGACACAACAGAAGACGGAGATATTGGGTTCACCCAATTTTGTCAACCAGGCTGACTGAAAGTCAGTACATTATTTTATATCCTAAGTTACGGCAATTTGAGCCCAAATTCTTTAACTACTTCAGAATGTCCATCAAGTCATTTGATGACTTACTGACTCTCATAAACGATGAACTCGTAGCAGATAAAAACGCTGTGCGATATAGCATTTCACCGGAAGAAAAACTCATAATTACATTGAGGTAAGTTTTTTAATAATCAACATAATCTATAAATCAAATAAATCAAATCAACTTGTTTAGGAACAATTTTTTTAAAGAAAAAATAACATTTTGTTACTCGCAGAATAACTCTAACTCTGATTCATTGCTGACATTAGTTGGTGCTGGCGATGGAGTAGGTGTTACTGGCGATGGAGACCCCATTGCTGTAGTATAACCATAATGTGCAAAATTATTTGACACACTAGACTGCTGTGATCGATAATCATGATAACGAAAGCCTTCAACAGAAGCTGATGACTGATGACGCTGCTCTTGTGATGAATAATTTCTTCGTTGTGATACCGGGTAATTTTGATTTTCATATGTCTGTTGTTGTGGTCCTTGAAATTCATTTTGGTTCTGCAAAATTAAATTATAAATGGCAATTTTAGTTTGAAGTCGCCTATATTCCGGAATTTTTTTAATCTCTTTAACGAGTGACAAACAAAACAGCTTGTCTTCATCATCATCTTCTTTTGGATGAGACACATTTTTCTGTGCTAAACTCTGCTCTAATATGTTTGCAAATCTTTCATCAGCAGGATTTAATTTTTGTTTTTTTCTTGAAGTAGATTTAGGACTCTTAAAGCCAGAACTTATTTCTACTTCAGCAACCTCTGACGAAGTTGATGCATTATCTGCATCGAAACTACTTTCTGTATCTTTGTTGGCAATTGATGCCTGTAGAAATCGTAGTCTATTATAATGAATATATGTCGAAGTTTTGGAAGCTCCTGATCCAGATTTGACAGTCTTTATTTTCTTCACCTCTCTCATATAATTATCCCGTAAACTCTTCCACTTTTTTTGCAGGGATGACGCTGAAAAAAAAAACAGTATTTAGTAATAGTTTATGTTTGTTTCCAGATATTTGGCCATTGGATGTTCATTTGGGACATTAAGCTACGACTATAGAATTGGCAAATCTACTGTGGCTACTATAATACCACATGTATGTAAAACTATTTGGAAAAAATTAAGGCCCGTTGTTATGAGTGAACCAACGAAAGAAAAGTGGTGTGAAATATCCACGATATTTGAAAAGAACTCAAAGTTTCCCAATTGTTTGGGAGCCTTGGACGGGAAACATATACGGTTAATCCAGCCTGAACACACGGGTTCTATGTATTATAACTATAAAAATTATTTTTCGCTAGTTTTATTGGCGCTAGCGGATGCAAACTATTGTTTTGTGTGGGTTGACATAGGTGCCTACGGTAAAAACAGTGACTCAGGTATATTCAAGAATTCTTCATTGTACAAAAAGCTGACAGAAAGGTCATTAGATCTACCTGAGCCAAAGGCATTGTTAATACAAAATAGACCGACAACGTTGCCATATGTGATAGTGGCTGATGAAGCTTTTGGCATGATGGAGAATTTAATGCGTCCATATGGGGGAAGGTCACTAACTTATGCTAAAAAAATATTTAATTACCGTTTGACATTAGCACGCCGGTATGTTGAATGTACTTTTGGCATAATGTGCAATAAATGGCGCATTTTACACAGGCCGTTAGATGTTAACATCGGTTTTGCAGAAAAGATCGTAAAAGCGATATGTACACTAAATAATTATGTCAGAATCAGGGATGGCTACAATTTTGAAGACACACTTTATACGCCACCCCTGGAAAATCTAGCCTCACATTATACCGGACGTGCTGTGCGACAGGCGGATAATGTTCGAGTACATTTAACAAACTATTTCATTAATGAAGGAAAAGTAGATTGGCAGGATCGTTATATTTAACTTGTAACACAAACCGATTGTAAATGTAAATAAATATATATACTCACATAATATTTTCTTCTTTTCTTCATTGTCATGTCCTTCACAAAATATAAGGACGAGTTCTTCCCAAGCCCGTCTTCTCAAATTCTTATCTGAATAATCGCTACTTGTCATGTCCCATATCGCAGGACGTTTCTCTATTTCATCAATTAGTAATTCCGTATTAAAAGCTTCGGTTTCCATTTCGGACGATTTTCGGACGAATTTGACGAACCCTAAAATACGCCTATCCGCGTCGAAAGCGCGCGCTCAACTGAACGGAAACATAGAAAACCAATGATCTCAAAGCGGCGTTGACGCGCGCTGACAACAGTCGAGCGCTAGCGCAGCGTTGAACGCGCGCGTTAGTAAAACGCGCGTTAGCATGTGTACGGCCTGAATAAAATGTATGTAGTTGTAAACGCGCGTTATCAAAACGCGCGTTGAGCGCTTGTCATCTGAACCTAGGGTTATTATCCATCGTATTATTAACGCTTCGTTTTTCGTCTTCCTAAACGTATAAGGAAAAAAGATAATGCAACAAGTACAAAATATATAATATTTCCCTTATAATATATTATATTAAAATCAGGCATACAAAGTCTCAAGTATCAAGTCTTATATAGTAGCATAATATATGATTATATTTAAGTGCAATATTATTACATTTTAGTATAATATAACCGTTACATGTGTTACAAAAGATATTTATTAAACTTTATATTCGTGCCATTATTGTTACGTTTTAAATACAAATAAAGTTTATATCTAATATCGGCATTTGTTTTCAATATTTTATTAATTGATTCATAAACTTAAATTAATTTAAATATGCATTAATCTTTGTAGTAAATTCCAAACCGCTCTACTAATTTTTTGAAGCAAATCAGTTATAAATTAATAAAAAACTAATTTCCAGCTACTTTCAATACTTAGTTTTTTATTACCTCCAGCCTCAGTGGATACAGAGTTTTTGAGAATCAGACAATTCCCCCAGAGTTCCCCGTAATGCTCTCGGAAACCATGAGAAGTGTACCCCGCGATTGGCCACAACCCCAGTGAGGTGGACTATGGTCTAAATCTCATCTCATATCTGAGAAGACCCGTGCCCAGCAGTACAATAATACAAGATAAGATGGCTCCAGGAGTTAAAATTAGTTAAAACTCCTATCCAACCTCCTTCTCAACTCAATCTGTCAAGAGTTGTGATCAGCTGCAGCCGCTAAAGCCTCCCTGTTCTCGTAGGCCCAGAAGCCATGGAGCTCCAACAGTATAGAGACGGCGGTGTGACCGTGACCGCTTCTGACCAAGTCTTGAAGAGTGATGCGTGATGGATGCTGTGGACGTATCATGTCGAATATCTCATCCTTTACGTCATCGAAGTTGACTGGCTCAGCTCCATGGGCTACCATTTGTTCTTGGATTGCCTACAACATAGTAAAAGAGTATAAGTAAGATGAGCTTACTTACTTTGTTATTTTAAACGAATTTATTTGTAAGTAAACTTTGAGATATTTTTGGTGCAATTTAAAACCTTTTTTTTTTCAGTTTAAAATAGTTCCAAACGCTGCACTCATTGAAATCAACTCACCTTAAAAAAGTAATTCAGCGTGAAAGCGTCCAAATATCCCTGAGAGTTTATGTCCAGTACTCTGAACAAGTATGCTAAGGCCGCTGGTTGTCGTCTATTCTCTAAAGCCAGAACTAGGTCTAAATAGGTCTTGTAGTCCATTTCACCATCGTAGGTAAGACACTGTTGAAATACACGTTGTAGGAACGCTCGAGTCAATGTACCAGATCCGTAGCTGGAATAAAGAACAGAAATTTAATTCAAATTTTTGCCTAGCCAGGGATCAAACCCGGGATCCTTCAAATGGTGGACTGGCGTGGTAAACACTACATCACGAGGGTCGTCAAAATAAAAAAATATAGGAAGTCTTTGTAAAAATAAAATTGTCCAAACTCACCCAGCCAACTCGCTTATACTCAGCATGCCATTATGGTCTCTATCTAGATTGAGGTACTGTCCGTAGACCCTCAACGCTGACGCAGCACTGAACCAGTTCTGTTCTTGCAATTCCATTGGCAGATCTTCTTCGCGAAGCTAGTAAAAAAACATTTATGTTAAGTTTATTCTCTATACGCCTTTATCACAGAAAAAATTGGGATATTAACTTTTTCAAGATTATTTTTAAATCATTGTGGTATAATGGTGGTACTATTTTCTAAAAGTACTGTTCATATATATGTATATATCTTTAAAGGGGCTGTGTTTTGCAAGCTCATTAAAAGTATCCAATTTGACTTGCCAATCACTAATTTAGTCACAGAATGACTGAATAGAATTAGCAACTGACAAGGAAAGTTATCTTTCCTAGTACTAAAATCCTCACCTCCAACAGATCGTCCAAGAACGAACAGGACAGCACATCCCTTATCCTCACACGTCCCACTCGCATGGGGTCCAGGAAGAAGAGAAACTTCCTTGCAGCCGTGCACACGTAGAACGAACTGAACGATGAGTCCAGACCGTCCAATGCAGCTAGAGATGGCACTAGCTCTGCTATGTAGCTTTCTAGGTCCTGGAAAACATTTTTTATACTTTTATTACAACTAGAACTGGTCTCAGGGTATCAGGAATATCTTATCAGCTTCAGTAAATATTTAACATCATCATCAACCAGTCCCACGGTTGGGCACAAGTCTCCTCTCAAATATGAGAAGGATTTAGGCCATGTTCCACTATGCTGGCAAAATGCACGTTCTTGCATTTCACATGCCTTTTGAGGACTTTACAGAGAACACTCAGGCATGTAGGTTTTTTTGTCATGATATTTTTCTTCACGCTTACAGCTAATGACATTTTAATCATTTTTAATATCTTCAAACGCACATAATTTAGAAAAGTCTTTGGTGCATGCAGCTGGGATTTAAACTAGGTCCTAAATAATAATAAGATGCTAAATTCATATGCTTAACATCATCACACATTAAAATCTGCATGTGTTTTTATAAATTATAGATTAGTGTCAGAGTTATAAACATTTAAATATTTCTTAAACAACTAAAGAGTGACCTTACTAGAAATATAAACTTACATGTTCAGTAAGATATCCCTGCCCTGTCACATCGTACAATGACAGGCCAATCCTAGTCTGCTGAAGCCACACACGTCTCATAACATAGTTGAAGAGAGAAACGCCTCTAACTCTCCCCACACCACCCTCGGCGGCTTGGAGACGTCCAAACACTTCAGCTGTTAGGTAATGCCTGAGAAACGCAATTTATTCATAACAGTTTGTAAGTATTTTGTTTTTATGTTAGGCTTTTTAAAAGAATCAAATGATTGCTAAGATAATAACAAATTGACACTAATTGAATAGTATAGATAGAACATAGATAATAAAATACCTATATTTCGGCCCAGCAGTATCTCTCAGCTTTCGAAACTGCATATAGTCAATAGTAAGTTCATCATTATTAGCCATACTATAACTACCATTGGACTTCTCAAGCAAACTCCAAAGATGCTTCAATTCACTATTATCTAACAATTCTTTACTCTTCTTCTGAAGGAACTGAGCTCTGGTTTCTTCTCTCAACTTCTGTGCTAAAACTTCATCAGGACGAGGAAGTTTGAAGAAGAATTTTGGTACTTTTTTGTATGACTCTGTTTCTCCTTCAAGTCTGGGTTTGTACAGTTGTTTGAATGTGTCTATCTCTATTTTCTCACTCTCTTCTTTTGTTGTGCTTGTGTTTGTTTCTGTGAAGTAAATGAAGTATGTTATAGAAAATGCACTGCATATATAAGAAAGTAACTGTGCCCCGGTTTTACCCGCATTAAGGATTGCAACGTAACACTTGAGAGCCTAAGCCTTCCTCGATAAATGGACTACCCTTACACTAAAATAATTCAAATTGGTTCACAAGTAACTCTTAAGCTTTATATTATTAGTATAGATAAATAAATAATATGAGCGACAGAAAATGGTTTTCAATCAATATGTGCGTCCATTTAAGATTTAAAAAAATAAGTACGTAATTTACCGTCCAACTTTTTAATATATTTTCTGAGGCGGTTCTTTAGATCGTCGTTAATTTTCTTCTGCTCAGGGTCGATGGGTATTTCCTCTAGCGGAGTGTTGTTACTTGCGTCTGCTGTGTTCGTCTCGGCAATTGTTTTAAACATTTTTGAATGATTTGTGATGGAGACTGACCTTTATTTCTTTCCTTTCTTACTTGTTATATACTGTACTGAGTTATGGATAAGTACTGCAATTAAATTTGTACAAATTTTATTAACTTTCACCAGTTTCCAAAAGTTTATAAGTAATTTTGTTTATAAACTATCTTTGACATTGACAATTGACATTAAACACATCATGATATGACAGTACAGTATGTATATTTAGTGTTCTATCATCTGTGGTATACGTACTTTACGTGTACGTCAGTCATATTATATTGAAAAAGGCGCAACGCAACTCCAGTAAACGTAAAAGAAGAGCAATTAGCAGGCGATAGAGACAAACAATACCGACAAATTATTTTAACACTAAACTTGATTCAGGTATTTCAGCAAAACTGAATAAGTTGGAACACAGAATTATTATTTTCTATGTTCACAGACTTCTAATATTCTATGTCGTGTTATTTGTCCTATTCGCCACTAGATGTCGCTGAAAAATTCAAGCAACTAAAAAGATCCCGTTGAAGTCTTTTTTTAAGGATTAAGAGACGTTACGTGGTTTAGAGCAGGCGAGTAACAATGATAAATTATGGAACCATAATAATGTAATCGTTGATAAATAACAAGTTAAGTTAACTAACCACAGGCCTTGGTATATTTTCCAATTTGCGATCTAATATTACACCTTCGACGTGACGCCTCTACAAGTGAAACTTGGTAGCAAGTTGCAACACAGATAAATATTAATCAAAGAAGGCAGCATTTAGTTTTTAATAAATCAGTTAACTATTGATTGTCGCGAATATTGTCATCGTAAATTCTATATATTTAAGAAAACATGTCATGATATTTTGCGATTTTCTCATTTAAAAAAAAATGTTTTAATAACTTTTAATACTCATCCATAATAATTTCGAACAAATATACTCAAGATGTTTAAATAAAAGTTTAATAATTTTCATAATATATTTAATAATTCTAATCTTTTTTAATATACACTTGAGTTTAAAGGAGTGCCGAGAGTTTTTTTTCACCCGGCCTACCTTAG
>DWQK01000499.1:0-20466 GCA_018231225.1 Noctuana stator
ACACTATATTATTTATTAATTTAGATAAATACAAATAACGATTTATAAAAACAAAGATTATAATTCTGTCGTGCACAAATGACACATTTAATTTTGTAAATATTTCATGTTTTCAGAAAGGATTTTTAATTTAGAAGTATTTAATTAACTTACATGCCTATTGAATACAAAGACATGAGAATTAAGTAGTACTAAAATTATTTCAACATACCAGAACCATGAGAGCTGGTAGGAAGATGGAAGATGGATGGATTCAAATAAAGTTTGTATGTTATTTATTTATTTAATTAAAGTTTGTGAATTACGAGAGCAGCGGAAAAAAACGCAATTAAATTTTTATTTGATTAGAATTTAACAATCCCGAATTTTTTTTAATAATTTATCTTGACTTCGGGCACCCTACTTGTTTGCTGCTCATTGAGGTAATATTGTGCACGGCCATTAGGTTAGTGTAAGATACGTTTTATCCTATATTATCCTTTTATTATAACCGCATGTCTACAGGTACATTTACACTGACCTCGATAAATGGACAGTTTCTATTAAAAACACAAGAGTCGACCATTTTTGTTTAATGGAAACCTAGCTTTAGGTAAAAATCAATTTCTTAAGAGCTCTAGCAACTTTATAAATTACCCCGCTCCTCGCTTATAATGTTAGCTTTTCGTAACTTTGAACAAATCTTTACCTCGTTAACTCGTGAACACATAGTCAAATAGCAGCCGGTTTACAGTGAGGTGACCATGCGGAAGCAGATAAAGGGATTCGGCCTCACTAATTTATTAGGTGTCTATTGTATGGCGAGATTAGTAAATTGCAAATTTGCATCCAATAGATTGCATAGAGTTTAATGACATAGAGTGGATAATATTATAGAAACGTATGAAAAACCAACCATGATAACAAAAATTAAAACTAAATTTGTGAGAGGGTCAGATAATCAAATTAAATACTTACAATTGATATTACTTACTTCCAGGAATTACTAACTTACTACTATACTATGAAAACCCTGTGAAAATTTTTTTATACATACATTTTAAATTTTCGGGTGTATTTGATAATTATAAAAATTTTACCCAGAGCCTGTAATAAAGTTATAAATAGTGCATTTAATCCTTACGTAATAAGTACATAATCCTTAGTATAAAAATATTAAAATAATAATTGTGTTATTAATGGTAAGCTGCGTGGAAAGGTTAGAAAAAAATTACTAAACTGCAGTCTCTAAGTTACTTTTTAACACATAATTGTAATTTTAGTAGAATGTTCACTACTAGTGATAAACGTAATTATCCGTATTAAATTATCAGCTCACTCGATTGTAATTTATTGAACGTCCATTGTAAACCGGTAATTTAGCCGTCAACCGTAGTGTGAGCGTAAATGAATGGAGAAATTGTGTTGCTGTATTAGCTGTGTTAACTAACAGTGACTGGAATCATTACACTTAAGCACTTGTTTGAAAAATGTCAAGTAACTCATAAATATTAGGGCGTTTTGAAAGTAATGTCATATAACGCATTGCGTATTAAATAATATAAGAAACTAAATTCAGGAGATATAATTATAATATGGCCGACATAAATCGGCCATTTTATTTTTGTAATTTTGATGTACTCTGCTTCACTCTCACAATTAAAACGAATTTAACTATACCTACTCTCAAGTTGAAATCCATCAGTCCCTTTAGGATACAAAGGATGCCAAAAAATATACATACATACAGACACTCGAAAAACTTAATTTTCCGTCGGGTATTAAATACTCAATAGGTTATAATTTTACCAAGAATAGGACCGTCTCTCACAAATACTTTAACGTATCCATCGTACTGTCAACTCTTCAAACCAGATTGGATTCTGTCATCGAACAAGCTTTTAGCCTCACTGCCATCGAAGCCTTAAAACTATACAATCAAGTTCGACATATGAGAAGTCGTGGTGAAATTTTATTACATCTCCACACAACTCATCTCATTATAACACAAGCCTTTGTAGTTAATATTTCCTTTTGTATCTGAGGTTAATAATAATAATATTGAAGTTCTACGTATGCTACGTAGCACTTCGTAGATGTTTCCGTGGAACATTATCGTAGCACCGACCGTAGCACTTACTGTAGCGCATGTACTAGGTGAATCGTTGGAGCGCTACGTCACATTCTCTGACGGAAGTGACGCCATCTTATCGCATCTAACGCGTTCTTATCGTAGCGCAATGTTAGAAATATGTCGCAATCTTAACGACACTTCATTTTTAACGCTGTGGACTAAAATTTTACAACCTATATCCAAACCGAACACTATGTTACACAGTTTTACCATGGAAGTATGGCACCGAATCATTATGGTATATAACTTCAAAAAAAAAATTGACGAAGTCCTACTGAAAAATTACCTTTGAGCCTTTGAACCACATGACACGCGATAGGTTATTCTAACGTAAATCCAACTTCAAGATAGAGCGATGAAGACTGCCAGCTATATAGTTATCAGGTTTGTGTATAGATTTTTTCCAAATTATTCAGTGAATAAATATGAATATTAAACATGATATAGACTACATTCCGTAATTTTAAAAGGATTCAAAAATTTGTTCAGGGAGTTAGCTGACCTTTAGGAAGCAATTATTATACGTAATGATAAAAATTTTTCAAACTCACAAACCACAAAAAATCGTTTCAACGGACCGTCAGCTGATCAAATACTTTCCAACAGATATGAAATGTAATCAAACTCCAAACGACCCATTTTCACCGATACCCTCCGGAGTTAAACGTGTCCCTGGCTCTCGGAAACTTTTACGAATAATTCCCCTATTAAATTGATCAAAATCACAAAACAAGAATGGCGACGTCAGCTCGCAATTCACTTATTCTTCCCGAAGAAATTCATAATTTATGTCAAGTGTGCCCTGCTCAGTGACAATTTGATTTCCAATTAAGTTTAGATTGGAAACGAACGATTTCTTTGTTCTGATTCAACGGTCTGATTTTGAAACGAAACAAATAGCTCAGTGTAATTGGAACTAGGTACAGGAAAGGATTTTAAGCTCGAATGAACATCGAAATACACACAACCGTGACAAGTAGAACACATTCCTCGATACAATAATGCCATATTGAGAACAGTCTTATATAACTTCAAATGTTAAGTTATTTCACACTATTGAATACTACGTATTTATTGAAGCGAAAACTAAGAGGAATCTATAAGGGTTACTGGCAAACGCGTGTTGGATGTTGTTGAACCGCACAAAAGGCCTCCGGTTAAGTTCAATAATTGTTATCTGACAATACCGGGACTGACGCAGCGGTTTAACGTGCCCTCCGAAGCACGATATTAAGAATATAAATGTGCCATTAGCGGATTAAGCCGGAGGTTGCTTAAATTTTTTCAATGCACGCATAATATTCTACAAGCTTCTTAAACAGAATGCAAATTACACAAACCTATTTCTTACAGTGGAAATTTTACCATCGATATTTCAAATAATTTTACAATCGGAGACTCTGTCTTTTAAAATGAACCAATATTTAGCAAGAAAGGCTATTGCTATAATTGTCTTTATACTTTGTTCAAGGAATAACTTGAAGCGATTAAAAATCACAAAATTATTAATTTGATGTTATTGAGAACTGTTTCCTTTTCAAGTTTTATTTACCCAACAGAAAGTGGAATCTGAGTTTAAGATTCTTTACTGAAAACAACAAATCTCCAAATAAATACGATTAATTAACTTTAAAATTATGGCATCGATAAGTTCAATTGGTTCAAAGAGACGAGCATTTTTTGACCTGCGTAAAATCAATTTTCTTTGTCGTTTGTTAAAATAAAACCCTTTGCTTATAGCTTTGTGGTATCGATATTTTCATATGACAAAAGTTTGATTATTATTTTAACCACAAATTTATTTAAAAACATAAATTAAGTTTATTTATTTTATCACAATCACGTACACTGAGATCTCAAAAATAAAATATATATTTATAACGTTGTACAAAGATACTTCATACATTATGCTTTGAAAAAGCGCCATCTACAGCCTCAGGTTTGTACTATTTAAAATATACATAATGAGATACATAGTATTACACTTTTACCATACACAGAATATTGTAGATAAAAGAGAAGCATCCAATATTTCATAAAGCAATCACAAACTCTTTGACAGAGCAATATCTGCTACCTCATCGTGTTATATTGTATTGGTATCATTAACTGAAAAACATTTGCTGCCTGTAATTTGAAATTATTACTATACTAGACGCTTTCTATAACTTCAAACTTGTTAATGTATGTTTCTTAGGATTTTGTACCAGAAGAGGTCTGACCATTGTTTTCTTTAAGTACCGTCGCTACCGTAGTATTCCTTAAAAGTATAAACAAGAATGCAATATATTCTGTAATTTATCAGGTTAAAGTTACACTGAATAGTTTATAATAAATAGTAGATTAGGATAATTTGTTAATAACTTGTAATTTATACACTTGATTTTTTAAAAAGTGCCGAGAGTTATTTTTCCATTGGGTGTTTTCTCCCGGCCTACGTTAGCTAAAAAGGCGCCTAAAGCCGATGCACCGTATTATTTTACGTTCATCCAGTGTATACCTATAAATATCTTATGATGAATGAAAATTTCGAGTTTTCAGTTTTGAGTACGACTTATCGGGATTACAGAGCCCTTGCCACACGAGGGTTAAGCGTTGACAGCGCGGCAGCACCAGCGGCGTATTACATTGTGATGGAAAAATATCGTGTATAGAATTTCAGTTTTAATAAAATTTCCGTCGAGGAAAATTTTTTCATAAGTTATTCAAACGCTACCTTGGAAGGGTAAACCGAAGCGTGTGCGGGATTGGTTTGATTAAAAAGTGTTTGTGATATAAAATTGAATTACGTTTTTAATAGGATGTTTCTCAGGATTAGCAGCCGTTGTTGATGAAATATTTTCTACAAAACGTTTTTAACTAGGTGTGCTTAAATCTAATTATGACTTTATTTGATGAAATAAGTGAATAAGTCAACCTAGCTCTCAAGAGCAACCCATCTATTTATGGCTTGGAAATACTTCAATATTTCTTTAGTTTGCTTACGCAAAAATTACAATTAACTTGAATATAATATTTGAGTCAATTGTAAAGTTATTGCTAGAAAAAAATTAAAGGAATTCCATCGTAAAACTGCCCGTGTAAACAAGTTTACGACCACGCAACAAATAGGTGTAACTTTCCAAAGTCGATGAGTTGTAGCTACTACGTGTTTCGATACGCCACGTGGCCAGCATTTGTGACTCGAAACCACGTTCCACTAAGTACATTTATCACTTAAAAACATTTTCATTAAATCTAACTTTAAATTTCAGCATAGGTTTCTGTTTACAGATTGTGTAGAAACGCGTAAATAATTCTTTAGGAATATTTCTAGTAGTTTTGTCTTTTCGATGTTTTCGCGCACAACGCAGCTTGTTTTCATGACTGAAACGCGCTGTGAAATTTAACTAAACGGTACTACACACGGTAGTTAGTACCGGCGTATGTTTGTTATACAAAATAATCCGGTTATCCTTAATTAAATGTAATTATTATAGGTTAGTGTCTTTGTTCGGAGAGTGGAGACGGCCTTATCGACTGGGCGGCGCCGGTCGCGATCCCTCGGTCGGGATCGGCGTCGCGACGCTCGGCATCTTTCGGCAAACTTCGTTGCCGTTCGGCTGTTACCATTGAAAATTTAAGGGCTGTGTTACGGATTCTCCAACTCGCTATTCGTTTGTACTAGTTAAAACTTATGTATAATATTTGGTCAGGTAGAACGATGTTTAGTATTAGATTGGAATGATACAACACTTTATACACGAATGTAGTTAGGTTAGTCAAAAGCAAATGTATGTGTTTCTTAAAAAAAATCAGAATCAGAAGTTAACTTTCTTCACGTAAGGATGATTGTAGTATAGAATAAAACTTTAATTGCAATTGACGGTGGTAGCGCAATAAAAGCGTCAGTAGAAATTTCCTTTCGCAGACAACCCTTTGCGAGTCGAGCTCCGGGCACATGGCGGTAGGGCGGCGCGGGGGTGCGGTGCGGGGGTGCGGTGCGGGGTTCGCCCGCGCTCCCGGGCCGCCCCTCCACAGTGGCGGCCTGCAGTGCCGAACGCGCGTGTCGCCTCCGAGGATCGCCCTCGCGCATAATCCGCTCATTTAACAAGCGACGCCGCAGCCGGCGGAGGCAGCCTCGCGGCCCGGCCGACACTGAAGCCGGGCCGGCCCGTGCTCCTTCGATCGCGACCCCGGCATGTGACATCCGCCGCCCAAAATGATCGTGCCGATTGTTTACGTTAACGCTAGTTGATAACCGGGGGACGGACGCTGGCATGCTAATGTGAGTATCTGAATCGATAGGCGCCGGCATGAGCGAATTCCGAAAGTATTTTTTCATCTAAAATTTAACGTATCACACGCGTCGAGTCGTCCCGTTCTCCTGCAATGCGACAACGCGAGAACAAAAACGACAAAGTTTCCATGAATAATTGAAGTCATGTCCCGAGTTTGACGGGCGCTAGTAAGTCTTAAGTGATCGTATGTGGATTGTCAACAGTCGGACTGTTCGGCGTGGCGATACGTGGTCTGCACGCGGCGGCGCGGCTGGCGAGATCGCGGGGTGCATACGCGCGGGTGCCAGCGCGCGGGCTATACACGCGCGGGCTGGTCGCGCTGGCAGAGACTCGTTGGCGCCATGCGGTAGCGCGGTGGCGCGGCCGAGCGGCGGGCGACCACTCGTGCGCTCTCGGCTATGTGCCTTTGCGCTGCACAGTGAGTACTATAGTCCTATTTACGAACGATCACAATACACAGTTCGTTTCATTACACCTTTTCACATACGCGCTGCAATTCTATTTCAAAAGACTTTATTAAAACCAGCCTTTTTGTGGCACGCGCTTCGTTCTCGTATTATATTCGCGGAGTGCATACTTGATGAGTATTCAGCGTAGTGTTATTACGTTCTTTTACGTTTTATAAATGTAAAAAATTACAAAAAGTCATGTTGTATATTGAGGAGTACTTAGTTTTAAAACTATTGTATAAAAATTAAGTATTAACGTCTATAAAACAATATTTTTATCATTAAAATATGTGACCGCATTATTTATAGCTAAGTACTAAAACGTCGCTCAATATCTAAGCCAGCAAACTGTAATATTCCGTCGTATAGCTAATCACCTTTTCATCACATCATCACTTGACACATTTCACATCTCATATTAAATGTATCCCAGAAGGCACACATCAAAAATGTACTCTAACTTCTACGCATACGACTTAATTTCCCTCGAACAGGGCATTAATTATGAAGCCAACTTCGCACATCGTGTTAAGGGCTACACACTGACGTAAAAATGTCATACGTTGCTTAGAAAATAATTGCACGTGGTTGGTTACGCGCGGGTTTTGAATTGGTATGAGTCTGAGCTAGTATTAAAACATAATGAAAATTTCAAGGCATAAAACTGTAAACAAACTTTATTACATTCATATGTGTCTAACATGTTTACTACGAAGGTGGACTGAGAGGATTTTTAATCAGTAAGTGTAATAAAGAAGGTTGCATTGAAAGTTTTTTTTAAACTCTTGAAAAGAAGAACTGTTATACTCTATTAATTTTAATTTTAAAGTTATATAACTTTTAAATATATAGATATATACCGAAGCCTGTAAATAGAGACCAATAAGTCTCATTACAATCGGTAAAAAATAAATGAATTAATAACGATTACAACATATATATATATATATATATAAATAAAATTACTTTTTTATCTCTTTTTCCTGTTAACACTTTCAAATCTTCTTTTTATATCATATCGTAATTTTAGAGAGAGTAATGCTTAGAGAAGAAATCATATATCGTAATTTCTTCTATAAGCATTCGAAATTTAAAAAAAGTGTATTTTTCCCACAGTACAATAAGCATTAAGTAGAACTCGAGTGTAAATACGCAATTCCGTTTAAAACGCGTTTTCCTACAAATGCTACTACAAATAAAGGCTTGTTAATTTCGTTTTCCATGAAATAGTGTAGGCATTGAAGTGAAATTGATATAGAAGCGCAATAAAGCAGTTACTAATATGGAACTGAGTATAAACGTATTCTTGCAACTTGCAATTCGGGGTTTTGTGCGATTATTGTTACAGGTGACTTATATGCTCGTTTGATGTCTATAAACCCATTTAAAACGCTTAGAATCCTATAAATTTTACAGGTTGCCTATCCACAAAGAAGAAACAATAGTAAAAGAATCGCAATGTTCGTATGTGATTCATGGGACAGGGAAAGGGTTAATAACAAATTTGATTCGGTTCGTATAGCAGTATAGATTCGTAAGCATACAAACTATTCTGCAGTAAATAGGAAACATAATTCTTTCCTCGTAGACAGATAGACGCTTGTTGCAAATTTATCGTGTAGATTAACTGAAATAGCTCGCACACCAAACCGCAGTGGATACATGTATATATGTGTTGGTTTATTGTCCGAACCCTTCTTACCGTTAGCTTTAGGCTAAAGGATAATTTATTTCTTATTTATCTCGGGTAACTACCGAGCTTAGTATTTGACAGTAGTATCTAGACTATTATGAGTCGAATAGCTAGAAATACCCTAAATATAATTATGGCAAAAGCAATGGCGCATACACTAATCTAAGTTCTGTTGTGAGCTAAATGTTACGTATCTACAAAGACAGAAGTAGAAGACTGGGCGACAGCCTGGTTTCTCCTTGTTATGTCAAATTCAAATTCAAATTCATCTGTGGTGGAGAATGCCTCGAGAAATTACCCAGTTGTGAAGAGAGACCCATACCTAGCAGTGGGCCAATAACTATAAGTAGCGTTATAAAAACAGCCGACTTCTAAACTGACGCGCCCAATCTTAATGCAAATTTGCAAATTTAAGACACACGGTTTCCTCATGAATGTCATTGTCAGAATTGGATCAAGATTTGGACCAAACGGAACGCATCACGCTTTTAGATATTATCAAAATCCGTTCACTTAGTCGAAAGTTAGGAGGTAACAAAAAAAATACAGTCGATTTCCTCTGTCTTTGAAGTCGGTTGAAAAGGGTGGCGGTCAAGCATTTAATAAAGCAATAATTGTGTACTCGAAATGCCCAAACATTTTCTCCCATTTTGCTGAAAATCCTACAAAAACAATGCCAGAACGTATGTGCCGATCAATGTGAGACGAACTCAATAACGCGGATTTGAGAGTCTCTTGTCTAACTGCGAGTCTTATATTGGATTTCTTCACAGGCGCTCACGTCTTTCGAGTGCTAGCTATTGTACAGTTTCTTATTTCAAATAAGGAACGATTTAAAGCCGTGATATTGAATAAAGTTTTTTTTTATCTAACACCTTCAAACCTAACTTCAAGTAATACTCTTTCCATAACATTTAAGAAGGGAAAACGCGTTCTGTCTTAAAAAACGGGTTTTAACCGTAACGCGTGTTGTCTAGTAAGAACTAGTTTTAACTAATATTCCATTTTCAGCGTTAGTTAATTCTAGTTTCAACAGAGGCATATTATTATAGTAAAAACTAGTGTTAAATAGGGAAAACGCGTTCTATCTAAAAACAGGTTTTAGCTGTAATGTACCTATATATTTGAGGTAAGCCAGTTCGCCTAGCTGGTCTAACTAGGCGTCATGACGTTGCTATGAGTTCCTGCAGAAGGTTCTATAGCCCGTTCCGATTTACCAGTATTGTCAACAACAGTTTGTTTTCGCAACTATGTATGTAATATCTCAGATCAAACTAAATTATTAAGTGTTTCTGTTACAATTTGCATGAATCGCTTTAACATAATAACGCCTATCTACTTGTAGCAATAGTTTATGTTGTTGCAGTATTAGGTAGTCATGTCTCAATTCCTGATCTTAACTGTAATAACAATAAGACGATGTACGACAGCTTCTATTTCTTATACCTAAAATTCGTTCAAGTAAATTACAAGACATGTTAGTCCATGAAAATTTTATCAAATACGATATTTGGCATAATACAAAAAATAAAGAATTGTATCGTTGTAATTGTCTTGCCTTCAACGCTTTTTATGTCCACTGCTGGACATAAAGAAGGCTTAATGAAGAAAGCTTAATTGTCTTTGTGTGTGCCTAATTGACCATTGCACCCAGTTACATTATTGTTTACTATCAAATTGTAAAACTTTTGAAAAGTTTATTTTTTACGCAATTATATTTTTATGGTAATGTGTCTGAATTTATTTATTAATGTTGTATTACAGTTCAGAATCTGTCGACTCACCTTTTATAATTGCATGCTGTCTACACCCATAACTGTTATGGCACCTAGTTATTTCGATTTGTTTTCTATATTTCACTGGTCAACATGATGTTGGTGTTCAATAAATAAATTAATTAATGATAGGGCCTCTTTTGAACAACCTTTCGTCATTACGTGTGGAAAGAATGAATGACATAATCAGCTCGGTTAACTATGGGCAGTTATCAAAGACGGCAAGATAAAACCATCTTAGGGTACCCACAACGCAAGTCCCAAACCAAACTGAATAAATCCCAGCTTAAGGCCATTCGTACTTTGGTGCCGGGATTAAAGCCGCCAACTCGATGCCTTCATTTAAAATTTAATGGTATGAATTGTTTTAGTGTTTTCGAGAAAATTTGAAACTTTCGTTAATTATTTTTGGATTCATTATAAAATAACAAAACTCATATAAATTTACTTTTCAAAGGATAACTAATGAACGGTACGTAGCTTATATTTTATCTATAAGCACTGCTATACCATATGTAGCTTTAAATGTAAATTTAAATTCATCATTTAAATTTCTTCCTCGCCGGCAATCGAACCCAGGACCCGAGGTGAACTGGCATGTTAAATACTACACCACAAAAGTCGTCAAGATTCTATTACATACGTTATAAATGAATCTAACTAAAGTGTCTTCTAAGTATTGTCATTATTATCTAAGCAACAATAATCTTACACATTTTATTATAAAAACATGACACCACTCTCTTAGTACCCGACACGGGTCTCTAAGTGATAACAAGATTTAAGGGTACAAAGATTTAAGGGTAAGCAGAAATGTATATAAAACCTGTTATTTACAACAAATATTTACCGAAGATACTTGTACATTAAAGTTGGCCGTGGAACCTCCATTTCTCGCCCTCGGACCTCTCGCCCTATTTGAATATTTATTAGATCACCCTACGCCTGGACCACCCAACCCTCTCAGCGACAAAATATTTTTTCCCTTACTAAGCTGCCTACTTGAACCAAACTCGACACGGCCGAAAGATTTACGAATTAGTCCATTTGACGCTGAGACTTCTTGTCCCTTTGATTTTCGTGAGAGAATTGAATAAAATTATCTTTTGAACGAGTAAGTATAATCACAAAGTGGTTGGGAGTTTACTAGCTTTGTACGAAGTCGTATCAACTTATTTCGTATGCTCCTACTTAATAAGTTGGACCGACAATGCATTTGGTTACTGATATTAGATTATTAGATAGTTCGCCTACCTATTTTAGGCCTCATTTCAATATAAAACAGTTTCAGTACCGATTCAGACTGATCGCTATAATCTACAGTAAGTAACAGAGAAACTGTTACATAATATATTATTATCAAAAACATCAAACTAACTTGGAATGTGTGCTAATAATGTGAAAGGGTCAGAATCCACATTAAAACTCGAATGTGTCGGAATGTCGTTGTCATACATAGGCGAATTTGTACTCCAGGTGACTAAAATCGTACATTCCATTCCATTGAATATAGCTTACCGTGTCTAGTTGAGTTTTTTAGTGTCGCTAGCTGTACTGAGACTTAGCAGCTCCATACACCGAATGTGATGCAGCTCAGCGCGCGATAGCCGCTGCACAGCTTCCATATAGGCATTATACACTAATATACAGCATACGCGGTGTAGGAAAGTCTATCCGCATTATAAAGTAAAACTCCTCGAAGTTAGTCTTGATAATAGGTACAAAATATTTACTACTATCCTACTTAAAATAGATACTTATTTATAAGCTAGATCAAGATTTTTTCCGAATACTTTTACCATCATTTCTGCTGTCAATCACTTCCTCGTGACACCATTAAATTTTTCATAAGTGAAATAGCAACGCAAGACGCAACGCTTACGAAGCTTCAAAATTGAAGATTTGGGATAGCTTTGTGTTACAGGGCCTATTTAACACCATCATCGATGGTTACTTCGGCAACGTAAAAATCTTAGTGGTTCTAACGCTTTCGGTCAGACAGGACGCTAGGCCGGCAATTTCAGTCCACGAACGTTTGCAATCAATTTCAAATTGAATAGCTTGTAGTTTGCCCTGAAGACATCGAGAGCCTTGTACTGGTAATTGCATTGGTTTCCTACCGTTTAGACCAAATAGAAATATGTTACGTTTATAAATGCAGAATATTTGTATCTGCGAGCGTTGAAAATGCCAATTTTTGATTATGAATGATTGACGTGAAATGCCCTGATCCAGACAAAAAACCAGTAAAACATTTGAATGATAAATTCGATACAAATTTGGCAATCGTACTGCCATACAATATTGATGGGGTCAACGCCTGTTGATAAATCGAAAAATCTGGAAAATATCGTTGAACATAATGCCTTATAGGTATGTATGAAGACATAATGAGAGAAATTTTAGAATTCAAATTTTTATGATGCTATAAGACATCAGTCCTTTAATGTTGTATAACATAGTATAACAAACCACATATTATGTTTACAAATATTTCGTATTTTTTGCTTGGCAACATAACATATTTGTCAATTTAATTTCAAGCTAGAGCTGATTCTAGTTTTAGCTTATAGTATGAGAGCACCGCAAATGAATAGCGGATAAGTCATTAGGTAGCGACGTTGCAAGGAAATTGTTAATCCGCGCTCAACCGACGCCGGAAATCGCAAATCAGCGAACGGAAGTATCGCGTTTGAGTGCGTTGATGAATCGATTAGCTCAATGTTGAGTCGACTTGATAGAAGTTCAATACGTTAGGAGTCGAGCAAATTTGATAAACAATCTTTAGTCATTGACATTGACAAAGCCTATTATAAATATTGAGATGAAATTCCGATTAATTGATTTTTAAGGTATATTTAATTGTGAATGGAAAAGTACAATTACAATGTAATAATTAATTTATAGTAATAAAAACAATGCCAGAAAATGATTTAAATGGTTCTATCGCTGATTTTTTCCAGACTATCTTTGGGTGAAAGGCTTTTAAGTGATCTCTGGTTTTTCCATCTTACTTTAGTTGTGGGCTTGACTATAATTTAATTTGGGAATTTTATTCATTCTTTTTGTGGCAGCGCCAATATTATGTTTCTGAGATAGAATGTACTTGAGATATCGCGCATAACTCGACCTTGTTGGCTGCAACTAATATTTTGAATGTAAGTTTTGTAAAAATAACCATCAAAAGGTCAAATATCCAGTAGTCGGGAATAACTGTGCACGGCCAATTAATTAGATTATCATAACAACATTTAGATAAAAAGTTTGTCGAACAACAATCATTTTTTGTGAGAATGGGGAACGGAGAAAATATAATCGGAACATTTTTTATTGGCTATAAAATTTTTACGTCAGGATATCTGATTCTGTGTATAAACGTGTTTGTATAAACCTATGAATTTCTGAGTACTTTCGTGATCTGATAATTTTGAGTAAGTCTTTTATTCTGAAAGGAAAACAAACACATTAATTTGATTAAAATTGGTATTGGTTATTAAGGACGCATAGAATATAAGTTCCAGTACATGGTTGAGTATTTTAAAATGAGACTAAGGTGCAGCGTTGACCTGCTTTAAGTAATTAACAGACGAGCTTAAGACTCCTGAGCACATTACTACAGGTATAATATAGATACATTTACAATTTTGAGATAAATACGTAATAAGTACTCTTTAGTATAAACTGTCTAGATCTAATCTACAATAAGAACCTTACTTAGATAGACAAGCCAATAGATAAGAGGCAACATAAGTTCGTAAACATCCACATTTGACGTTCAATAAACGGAATGTCTTAACTCAGGCTCACTCTAGGATTTCCCGTGTCGTTTTTACAATAGACACACACAAATATCGCTACGCTAACACCCAGACCTAGAATAAATACATATGGTAAGTTACTCGTAAGTATATTAAAGTATGTAAGTCAAATCATAATATACGATAGGTAACATTCTAATGGACGTAACGATATTTTGGTAAAAAGAAAATCAAATAAAAAGATCAAAGAATAAAGATTGTGAAGATCAAATCTTATCTTATATCTTAATAAGGTATACTGACAAAGATCAAAATAAGCAAAGAAAGCGCTTACTTATATGTTATACATGTCTTAAAGTGAAGATTTTTCGTTGCTAAAAATTTAAATTATTAATGCCATAGCGGCATAGGTATGCAGCAACACTAGGAATTGAAACACAAGAATATAAGAAACTATCAATAGATATACGAATATTAGAAGACAAGATACATAGTTTAGTTGCACAAAGTCTTGAAAAAGCGGTTAATTTACTCGCAGTAACCAGCAAACATTTTGGCGATTTCTACATACGAAATAAATACAGTAAATAAATAAATACAGCCACCACTTATTAAAACAAAATACTCGATCCGATTGAATGGAAACTGAACTAAATAAATTATTATATTTTTGCTAAACGTTTTTATAACCAAACTGAAAGCTAAAGAAACGAAAGGCACAAATAATTTCACGAATATCATCAAAACAATAGAGTTAAAAACGTGGATAGAACATTAATAAATGTTTGTTACCAATTTGTCTGTGATACAAAAGAATTCTGCAATCAGATATTGCATTCTCTAGAACATGTTATAGTAGGTAGGTAGGTAGGTTATCGCGCGTGGATTTCAAGAATTTTCAGATAAAAGGTTTGGCAGCGATTCTAAAATTCTTTGCGCTCTATTGCACAAAGGCAGTTAACACTGAATCGCTATTATTTATAGAGAATGCCAGATATTCTTTTATTGCTCTTCTAGCTTTGGCCGATGCACATAGTTTATCTCTTGGGTACATTTTTTCACAAGAAAATCAAAGAAACGTAACCATGCACTAGGAACTTTTGATTCTCAATTTATTCAAAAATAATTACTGTTATGTTACATTATAAACTCGGCAGTTTTATAACCGCTGCCCTCACAACCCACTGTTAATGTCTGGTGGCATGTTCTTGTGTTTCGACTGAGGAAATACACTATACATTTGAGGAAGGTTATTTTTCCGGCTTTTCTTTACCCAGAAACATCTCCGTTTGAAATACAATAAATAATATATTTACTTCAGGATACTGTTTTATAAATTACATAATTTTAATTGAAAACCTATTTAAATTATAATTTTACTACCACTTGTAATCTGATGATTACGAATCAATGCTTCGTTGTTTTAAAAACATATACCTACTTTAAAATTAACATTAATTAAATTGAGTGCTGTTTGAAAATTTTAATATCACAACAATCATCCTTTAAAAATAATAAAACTCAAGACAATAAATTATTGATATCGCAAATATCCTCGACCTATATTGGTTTTATGCACCAATATCGTGTCAATAATCTACAGCACACAAGCAATTATCGACCCTAAGGTAATCGACACAAAGGTTGTTGAGAACGTCAGCGCATGTCAGCAAAACAAGACAACAATGTCATTGAAAGGTTTCAATTCGACAAAGGCATTGACGAGGAATCGAGACCCACTAGAAATTGTCACAATATAACATCCACATTCAATAGAAATTCCGTTGACAACAATTTAGAAAATCTACAAGCGTGAATTTCATTTGAAGGATACAAAAAATGTTCAGACGAAAATCTGTTCGACAAATATTCTAAGCATATTGTTTTTGTTCAGCCACTGTGAGGCGTCGCTTAAAAACGGCATAGTATAAATGTGAACTTTCAATGTGAGACGAACAATGAATTTAGAAGGCAAAGTATAGGTACTTGTTATGTTCGATACTCAACTGTACCGAAACACTCTGTGGAAACTGTTTGATAATTTAATATCTATGTGTGAAATTACGGTAGGTTGCCTACTCATCCTAGCTTTAATCTATCCAGATACCCCTACATTTATTTCATTATATTCAAATTGTGCGCTTCGCTGTGTGTTGTCCTCCCAATATCACAAGTATTGCGAATATTGCCTTGGTGGTAACACACTGCCCTGCATACAGCTTGCATGTGCTTTAAAACGACCATAAAAGTTTTAAATTCTACGTAGTCCTTTATTCTTTATTGCACCATTAACAATTAATGGTACAAAAGGTGGACTTAATGCTTAAAGTATTATCAGCTAGTTTTATTTTGGAGGTAAGCAGAATGGCGAATTTATACCCCTATTTCAGTATTTTCATTTCAGTATATTCAGCTTAAACTTCGCATTATTAGTAACATCTTCATTATGAATGAGCATTACACCAAAATTCTGATATTTCCCTGCCTCTAAATTAGTGTACCCTACGAAGGCACGCCCAAGTACCTGCCTGCTCCCGGCAGATATTAATTTCGTACATATTAGGCGTCATACAAACATTCCTGCCGTGCTCCGAGACAGTTTGATGAGCTTATGGAGTTAGCCCGAAACTTGGCTGTTGGCGTTCGTGGTTGAACTTAAACTGCCGTCCGTGAGTTAGCTTGTTACAAGTAATTTATTGGCCACAATCTTTAATGCCATTTATGATCAATTGACCGTTCGTTAAGAGTTGTTGGTAGTGAACGGCGAACGCATTACATTTATTTATTAATTTTACTCTTTATTGCATTAGGCAAACTTAATTCTACATAGCGCTTTCTAGCAGTCAACCCAGATTGATTAATAATATTGGTTGTTGGTGCTATTTCACTTCTTTCAGTGTTTAGATCCTAGACCAAAAGATTCTAAGGATCAGAATTAATTCAAATTGCAATCATAGTACCTGTATCTATACAACCCTCATCTATAGCGTTATATATTACACCTTGTTATTTTTGGAGACCAAATGTCTGTTCAAACCGGTAAGCACATAAGAAGTATTGTTTGCTTGCTATGTTAGAAATGTGGTCGCTTTTACACCTTATACTTTTAATCTTATATCATCATTGTAATTAAGACATAAAGCTTACACCAAGCCTTGATTTTAGAACAGTTACGTCACAGCCCCACCTCGATTATTGTCCTCAAGAGAAGAACACGCATTAACATCATTTCGTTCCTAATGTTCAGCTTTTAACTAAAATTGTTCCAGCGTGACTTTGGGAATAAAATTTGTAATCTTTGTTCTTGTTAAGTTAACGGTCTTTATTCATCGTGGTATGTTTGTAGCATTAAAATTTCGTTGGTAGAACTTAAGCTTAAGCTTTCAAATAAAAAAGAATCATCGAAATCAGTTCACCCAGTCGAAAGTTATGAGATAACAAAAATATAAGTTGATTTGAGAACGTCCTTTTTTGAAGTCGGTTGAAATAAAAAATAAAACAGCATCGATTCTTAAATGTTATTTTCGTGATTTTTGTCGTCAATCAAACCTTCCGTCCTTCAAAATCTAAACACTTAACAGTTACCATACTTTGAGTTATCTAAAAGTTTGGTCCATCATCGCCCTTCAAAATCTAAACATCTAACAGATACCATACTTGGCGTTATCTAAAAGTTTGGTCCATCATTCCACTCGTTCTACACCCAAGTGGCACGCTGAGTGTTTTGGGGCAAACTCCGCAAACTTTTTACGGCGAACCGCACTCACAACGCTCCAAAGTTCTCACGTATGCGAACTTCAAATTTTTAGAACGATACCTCGTTCCGCAAACTGTAAATGGGGTTTTGTCTGATAACTTTTATATTACCACGTGTTTCTGATTACACACAGGAATAAAGTTGAGTTCGCACACACTATATCGCGTTCCTTATGAGTTTTGTGACTATTATTGAATAATTTTGAGTTCCATTTCATTCTATCTTTGGCTACTTTCTTCAGCTACTTCTAACTAATATGCGTTTTTTTCCCGCCGGTTTTATCTTTCGGCCTACCTTGGTTAAAATGGCCGTGTTATTTGACGTAAATCGAGTGTGTAAACAAAGATATTATGGTGAAGAAAAATTTTTAATATTTAAATTTTTGAATTTGAAGACGCCCTATCAAAAAATGCACACAAAACCGAGTGCTCCAACTGGTTTCGATATAAAATTAAAGCAGCTTCAAAACGAGCTTGCTTTCACTGCTCTCGAAAGTCTCGGGGCAAAACAAACAGAGTTTTAAATATGCCGGTGGAAAATTAAATGGGGAAAGAGGAATCGGCGATGATGGAAGACTCGTGTTCGCGGCCCCGTGCTTGGAAATTAGCGTGTGGAATGATATAGAATGCTATAATAATATACTCACTGTTATTACATCGGTGATAGAAATATTTTGAAATGGTCTGAGTATTTGTACTGTTAGGGCTTTTACTAATTCAATTTGACGATCCGAGTGGTGTAGTGGTTATCCACCTTTCGTAGGGCCCCGGATTCAATCCCCGGGGGGGGGCAGAAACTTTAATTATGAATTTAGATTTCTGTTCTCGGTCTAGGTGTTTGTGTATTTGTCTTTGTGTGTCCATGACATCCACGACACAGGGAATGCTAGTGTGGGTCTGTAAAAAAAAAGTTCTGTCAATATGCTAGGTGTGGTTATTGGAAGTGATGAGATTTCCGCTCTCTCTCTCTCTCTCTCTCATTTCTCTTTGTGCCTCTCTATTTTTCTCTCAGTGCGGTAGCTACAAACAGCTTGTGGTAGAAGATTAAAGGCACTTGCTCCACTAATAAAGCACGAGCAGCTGCCAAATGGCTTGTTTGGCGCTTGTAGCACCGGCTTGTAATGGTTTATTACTTTTTAAAACCATATTTTAATTTTTATCACCCATATTTTGTAAGATGGAGCCGGTATAACGAGGAGTCCCTGAATGTGGTGCATGATGAACTCGACTGTCGGAGTAATGTCGCGGTTCTAAAGTGCGAAATGTCAACAACAAAGTAATAGGTATCATTAGGTATGAAGGAATGAGTATCATTTGTTTAATGAAAAAATTACTGGTCCTTCGAAAACACAATAATCGACTGAGACATTAAAATTTCTTTTAAGTAAAAATGAAAGCCGACATCAAGCTAAAAATTTAAAGATAACATAAATTGTTAGAGTTCAATAATTTATTTTTGAGTCTGTGGCCTTTTTTTGTCTACACTTAACGCATGGTTAGTCCTATTAAAAAGAAATACCTATAGTCGAACATAGCACTTCCTCCTTTGAAGTCCGTAATAAAACTGAAAATGGAACAATTCAGAGATGAAAAACACTTAGTCAATACGTATTCAGCATACATTTATTGCTCTTGTTCTTAACATAGATATTTAATTAGATTAATTATATTATTACCTTTCCATTATAATATAATAATCCCGGCTTAGTTACGGGCTAAAGCCCGTATTTCCATATGATTAGCAGCAATGCATAAAATTTCTATCTACTAACTTAGATAGGTACAAAATTTTTCCTGAATAGAAATTTTCTTTGTAAAAGGAAAATATGGAGCGGAAAGTTCTCGAAATAATTACTCTCATGGCTGTCTCACGACAGATTAATTATTTATAGTCTTCATTTTAATATTGAGTCTTATTAATTAATTAATTTGATATTCAGTTTAATATTAACGGAGTTATTAACTCTTGGTTGCCAACTGATATAAAAAATACAAAGTTATAATCTTTTTAATCCACTATTCTCAATTATTTATGCGCTAAACTGAAGTTAGGTCAATATAAAAGACAGACTTTTAAGGTAAATGCCTGTTTTGAATAGAAGTATTAATTATGGTGGCGAAGGTTTTGGCCAATTAATACGCACATTTACTGATATAATTTGGGCATTAATGTAAAGTAATGAAGTGTTAAGTATTACCTACCTATATGTTTTCTATTTCATGCTCATAAAAATTAAAACGAATGAAACAAAGGTTTAGGTTATTATATAAAGTAAAATTAGGTAACATTGGTGATTTTTTTACATCATAAATTATAATCCCCTTTTAAATTAACTTAAGAAGTGTGATGAATGAAACACCGAATATCATTGAATTATTTTATTCTCCAGTAAACTATACAAATGTCTTCATTATTTCTCCTTCCTCACAATTATTCCTAATTTCTCTTATTACTTTAATAATATACTACAAATCGGTAAATAAAATCAACAATCCAAAAATAAAATAAATAAAATCATAAAGTCCGAACCGAGAGCGGAGCAAATTCCCGCCAAAAGCAAAACAATTGTTTTTTTCTCTTTTTTTTTTTAAATCGAACAAAGGCTTTAACAACTTTCAGCTTCTGTCAATATTAAAACAGC
>DWQK01000500.1:0-20441 GCA_018231225.1 Noctuana stator
AGGGAATATATGCAGTGCAGCCTTACACCAAGACATCCATCGAACCATGAAGCTAATAAGTTAACACAACATTTACTTGTTCTTAGGCGGTACGAAGTTCGCCGGGTCAACTAGTAACATATATATAATACTAGCTATGCCACGCAGTTTCACCCGCGTTAAGAATAGGGACGTAACGCTTGATAGGTCCAGTAGTTCCTGAGATTAGTATAGATATAATAGTTACATATCTATAACAATATAACAAAGTCTTACTCTCTTAGGAGTTTAATTTTAAACATTGAAATATGTAACTCATTATTTTTGCCGTACTCAATTCATACGAAATTTCATGCAAAATAATAATGCGCAGGGAAAAAAGTTTCATCACATACTTTTATACCCCTTTTAGGGGTTGAATTACTAGAAATTTTTTCTCAGTGCTCTTTCTTAATTTGTAAGCAGCGTTGATACACCTATAAGTCCAATCAGGTTTGCCTTTTATATACTAGAGATTACCGAACGAAAAAATTAATTACGTGTACGAATAACACGCATAGTTACACACATTGAAACATTACTTTAAAAAGTTATATTCTCAATAATCACCCGTATAAACCGATATCAAACTTTATGAACAAAAAAGTAAGTCATAACATAATAATTAATTTACAAAATAGCAGAAAAGAATAGCAATAATTCTGATAACGAACGAAGTTACACTAATTACATTTTCAATCACGAGTTTTAAAGCGATTTCGTACCGAAATTATGTGAAAGCAATATAAGGGTCGGATTAGTCTATAAGAACTTTAAAAGGGCAGAACGAAATTTGAGAGCGGTAAAATGAAAATTAAATTCGAACTTAATATAATCTGCGGCTAAGCTTGATTATCGGTAATAGGATAAAGTAGTAGGTACGATAATAACTGATGGTGCAGAAATACAGTCTTGGAAAGTTGAGGCACTGTTCACGGTAACACGAAAACATTTAACCCAGATTGAGTATATCAAAAAATATAAATGTAAAGGGTTAATTGACTCATTAACCGTAAAGGCACACGACTTCAATAAGAGACTAGCTTTCAGTTGCAATAAGCTTCATTACAATTAATGCCTCTTGACTCCGGGGTCCTCAAACTATCCATTTGTATAAAAATAGTAGGTTTACACTGTACACATCATACGTTGTAGTCGAAGATTTATTAAATTAGAATTAACAGTTAAAATAAACCTTAAAATAATTTTTTGTCCTCGAGTCCGGAGTACGGATTTAAATCTGTAATGAAAGTTATTCAGAAATAACACAAGAGAACGAGGTTTGAAAGAAATAAAAAGAAATTTGAGAGCTCCAACATGAAAATGAAAACCGAATTTGGTTTGGTTTAATTATCGCTAATAGGATAAACGGCCGATGGCGCGGAAACCGACAGAGAAACTTCGAAAGAGTTTGTGTAAATGAAAAGAGTCTGAAATATTTCTGCATTTCGATGATTTATTAGCGTCTACGTTCTTCTGTGTTACGTGTATTAAAAAGTTCGTTTTTCAAAACTGTTTATATTGTTTATTCATTTCCATAGTTAACTCATACATGACGATATAAGGCGACATTATCAAATGATGGGGCTTAGACCGGCCCCCCACCACGACCGGTTTCTCTAGTAGCACAGGCACCTGTTAAAGTAAAGTGTAAAAAGTTAATCAATAAAATATCCGAAGAGTGAATAGCTTTTGCTGTAAAAGCATACTTATTTAAAGTATCTGATTTATGTCTAGAAATTAGACAAACTTATTAACTACTTACATAAAATTCTACACACTGAAACCTATCGAAACCGTAAACGGGAGTATCTTTTTGTTAATCGGCGGCAGCGTAAAGTTCACGGTTCCCGAAACTTTTTTCGCCCCAAAAGCGAACCTCTGAATATTAGCAAAAAGTCATTAAAAGTAAGGGTGCTGTTCATCATAGCAGCGAAGCCTCAAAGTCGGTATTAAAGCGGCGAGTTGAGACCTTAAGTTAGAAAAGTTCATTCATTTAACGGTTGCACGCGTCCGAGCCGCGTCGACGGAATTTCAAATTACATCACATAGTTATATGCTGGCTTCAGTTTTAGTATCTCGTTCGTTATCTTTTTGAGGGTTGAGGGCAAGCTTTTAAGGTTATTTCAGAAAGTTATGTTTCAACAACCCTGTTTAACGAATATCTAACAAATTAATGAATATCTATTCAATCTATTTTAATTAACTTTTTAAGGAATCGGAGTTCAAGAAAGGAGAAACATTATAAGAACTTCTGAGTTCTTATAATATTTATAAGAATCTCTGGATTCTTAAGAGAAATTGAAGGTGAAGTACTCTCCTCAGTTCTTGCAGTCTTACATTTTAGGTCTTTAAAAAATTTCTTTACCAACTCGTTCGTAATAATAAGTTTCCAGTAAATCTTATTATCGTTGTCTGAAGCATCTGATACTATTTAGATATTTTTATCACATCCCTAACACCTAATTTTCTCGTGGAAATAAGTGGCAATTATAACTCAGTAAACAATTTTTTTTTCAATAAACGGTTTACGTTCATTTTTCCAATCGAACTTAACAGATATATTTGGTAATTTTGTTATTTATATTTCTCAATTTAATTTTTTGCGTCCATTTCTAACAAGTTATGTAGATAGATTATAGCTAATCTACCTTAAATATTATCCCTATATATTAAAATGTATTTTAAACTCTTAAGAAATAAGAATCCAAGATTGATTCTTGATCTTTCATCTCTCTAGAAACCTAGTAAGCTTCTATGCGCTAGGTATATTTGAACGCTCCTCAGAGATTTGTATGACGACAGATCCGTAAGCCCCTTAAGTGGATAAGAGTACGTACCGTTATAGATAATACCATCGACTAGGCTTGTAAGTAACAAGACAGAAAGTAAAATGTAAATGTACTAAGAAAGTCTTTATTTACTCGTATTTAAGAAGTAGAGAAGAAGCAAGTAGGTACCTTATAATAATAAATTTGCTATATATTATATTAATAAATTAGCATACAGTATATAAAATATGGAACATTTTTAATCGTTGACTGACAAACTCTAAATTTTTTAATCCTTAATAACAAAAGAAAGCCTTATCGCCTTCATTTGAATGAAGTTTTCTACTTATTCTACTAATTCCTTATGGTGTAATTTCGGCTTTTAAGCAAAACTCGATTTATTTTATTAAATTCAGTAAAACAAATTTTCAAGGGCAAGAACTATAAATAAGTAAAATATATTACATTGTATAAAAACTATTAACGACAAAACACAACTAAATAATAAACTAACATTTTACATGAAAACTAAAATGTTCATAACTAAATCCACAAACATTCTCTACACACGAACAAGTTTTAAAAAATAATTTAGCTAAATTTTTCTCCTCATATGTAGTTTACACAAGCATTCATATATTCGCATATTCGCTTTAAAAAGTGAATAATTTAGTTTGCTAAGAGGGCGCCACTCGTGTTCTTGTCATTTGCATATTGTCCGGCGCACAGGCCGGTCGTCAAGCGGTGCGCTCAACAAAGAGATTTTCATAATTTAATTCTCTGTTTAGTATAATTGCCTACACATTTCCTTTTCTGTTTACCGCTCTACATTCACTATTGCTTACATAATTTATGAGAAATGCAATTTTCTAATATCTACAAACCACATTGTAGGTAAATAGAAATTTAAACCATTTCAAGTATAATTGGTGTGGCGTAAATAGTTTCGTTGCGGAATTTGTAAACATCGATTTATTCTCGTTTGTAAAATGCAAAACAGACTTATTTTATAACATGCTAAAGTTACTTAGAGCTGTTTATCAAATAATAACAGACTTACATGAAAAATATATATAAGAAATTAATTACATATCAAGGACGCCAGGATACGTTAAGAAGCAAAAAGACAGCCGTAACTTGATTTGTTTCAAATTGCGTATCAAAATATAACAGACATCAAGTAACTTATCGATATATTTAGTGAAAATCAATCTACGACTAGATATATACGGTTAGTGTGGTGACCTCACCTGTCCCAGAGACCGCATAGACTAGTGCTCAGAGCTTCTCAGGAGAGATTACTACTTCTATCTCGCATTCGAGAACTCCATGAGCGAAGATTATGTTACAGAGAAGATCGTATACCGTTTAAAACATTATAGTTTACGGTGGAGCTAATTATTCAAGGTTATTTGACACTACTTACAATTATTCATTCTAAAAGATTATTTATATAAAAGTGAACAATAAAAAACGTCTAAAATTTTAATTTGGTTCACATTGTTTAGTAAGTAACTCTATTTTTATTTCCTTAGAATCGGTTAGAGAAATCTGTTAATTGACTCATGAAATTATGACGTCATAACATGTATTGGTCATACAAAATGTATGAAGTCGCATTTTGACAGCTCAATAAAAGTATTTATTTAGCTTATTTGACTCGTTTGTCAAATTTACTTTTTGCTGTTTATAAAAAGAATAATAAATTGATTAAAGTTCTGTTATTATTGGGCATCAAAATGTCTCTGGTATTGGTACATTTGATACGTCGGTTTGTAAATCGAATGTATTTTGATGATTCGCAATTGTTTTTCCGATTTTATGTAAGGAAATGCTGGGACATAATTATGCCTGCCTGCAACCCTTGGGTACAGTACCTACATTTTATCCGTTACAATAGAACATAGACTGAACACTCGAGATTCTGAGCCTAGCTGTAACATATTTAGGGCTTTGAACGGGCGGTCTGGATGAAGCCGTGTTAAGGCGAATTTCAGGGAGAACTAGGATCAGGTGCCGTTCTTATTGCCCATCGTTCGAGCGAACATTATGACGATATTTTCGCACTGATGAATATAAATAACCAAAACTACTTGCTTGCACATAAATTTAACAAATTATTAAATTTTATTATCGCTTTCTCGTTATAAAACTAGGTCTAAATTATATCATAATTATGTATTTTATAGACACATTCACACAAACAGTGCATCGATTCGTTAGGTCCATAGTATGAGTCGTTTTATTTTAGATATTTAGAAGTTGTTACTCAATATGCAACAACATCTTAACAGATATTTTTATGATATCTATTTGGTAAACAGATAAGTAGAAATTGCATTCAGAAACTAGTCAAATAGTCATAATCTAGTCAGCATGGTGAAAAATTAACTTCTATCCGATAGAAACATGGCAGATTTTTCGTTTTTGTGTAAGTTACTTAGTTAATTATTATACTTTAAGAGAAAAATATGTAATCAATTTCTTCAATAACTTTCAAACTAATGACTGCTACAACAATTTTGCCATGAACGCAGCAATTCGATCTTGTATTTCTGTGAAAAATTTTAATGGAATAGCAAGATGTGTAAGTTTTCTCGCTTTATAAAAAAGGTAAAAAAAATGTAAGTCTTTGCGAAAGGTACTAAATAATGTAAATAAAAACATTGGAGGTGAGTTCTCAAAGCGGGGAGCGACTGTTTGCGTGAAGACTCAAGTTATGATTGGAGCATCCGGACGGGCGACGTCTTGCTGTAGGACTAATGTGGATACGCCGTTACAATTATTTTTATATAAAGATTTACTTTTAAATTTAATGAGATCAATGATTCAGTTTTAAGCCTGCAACTGCAATCGTGTGATAATTAAGATATAATGTTCTATCATTGACATGGTATCCAATAATCCAAATAATCCAATAATTAAATTGTCAATGTTTTTGGTGCGTGCTAGAAAGGCTTTTTGGTGGAGAAAAAAGGATTGAAGTGAATAGCAGTTAACTGTTAACATGGCCAAGACGCACATTCAGAATGTCTGTACTTTGAAATTGCAGGTAAGATGCTTTATGATAGAGCAGTCAATAGGTTCATTTAGCAATCATTAAGTATAAGCAAACTACATTATTTCTTTACGTTTTTTCTCTAGTTCGGGATGGTGTACCTTACGTGACTTTAAGGACTTTTGTCCACTGAACAATTGCTGCACTGATAAAATTATGAATATTTGTATTTGGAATATCCACACAGCAATCTCACATTAGTTTATACCGAGTCGGCGAGCTGCAACGAGTTTAAATAAAGTTTTCAGCTCCAATGTTAGTATTTGCGACTAATGATGTATGTTATAAGCGAACTCGCATATTTTACCGGGAATTTTAACTTAAACTCCGCGAAACTTTAAATGAAGTTGCCTCTAAGAAAGTATAAGTTTGCGCTTTCATTTACTTTGATTACTACTCAGCTGGTCTCGTTAAGTGAGAGTCTGGCTCCGGATAACTTATTCGTGTTTTTATTTATTTAATTGGAAAAGTTTTTAGTTAAAAATTCATAATGCAAGTATTTCACCTTTGGAATGACTTACCTTTGAAGGGCCTTATACGTTTGACATCTTATTCTCAAAGACAAGAATAGAACTTTTTATGTTTGTTTATATATCTTCTTACTTTTTCTTCACAGTAAAGTTTTATTCATTTTTATTGAGATAGAGAACCGACCACGCAGTATTTCATTATAAAGCTGAAGTTACGCTTATTAACTTTTTAAAACTAACGAAATAAAAATGTAGTCAATAATGTCCATGAAATGTGTTTGATTTCAGTATTTCTTTTGGAAGCAAATTACATATTGGTACATACCTATTCAAAATAATTAGGGTACGCGGTGTCACGCGGTTTCAGCCGCGTTAAGAATTGTGACGTAACGCTTGATAGCCTACAACCCTCCTCATTAATGTAACTATAAGACACAAAAAGAATCTTTGAAATCTGACTTGTAGTTCCAGAGATGAACGCGTTCAAACAAACTCTTCACCTTTATATATTAGTATAGATTCACAAAAAACATAGCACAGAAGATCTATACTTACTATACTATCTACACACGTTTAATCTTAAAAACCTACATATTTTTCCACCTATTTTGCAGAAAAGGCTCCTCGAAAATTACATAAAGGAGTGTCATTAGTCCTACAATTAAAAATCTTTCCATGAAAAAAATTCCCGCTTTCTAATCTTGACACCGTCAGCGGGAATTTTAATTGCACTCGGCAGAAGGGAGTCGATGGCGATGATGAGTCCAGTTTAATTGGAGTTATCTCCGGCTTGAGGCTTTGAATAATAAATGCCTTAAACGAGCAGTTAGAGGGTTGATTGAGACATGTTTTAACCACTATTGTTACACATAGTCATAACTAGAGATTGGATATTTGGGAGCATATTTACTTAATGGAGAAACACTAATATTACATATATTTCTGTATGTAGGTACTAGCGACTTCGTCTGGATGCGTATGTCGAGCAGGTCACTAAATATAAATTGTGGCATATGTGTTATTCTGATGTATAAGCTACATTATTGTAAAGTTTCATTAAAATCCATTCAGTATTTTCCACGTGAAAGAGTAACAAACATCCACCCATACATTTTTCGCGTTTATAATATTAGTAGGATGACGTCATAATTTACATGGATCATATTATCAAATGTATGAAAGTGCTGGGTTTTGATAAGAAGCGTTTTAAAAATACTTGGTCGATTTGACGTAACCGCCCAAACGTAAAGAAGTCTTAGGCCGGTGGCCGGCCGTGTACGCACGAACGACATTCATCCGAAAACGCATCCAAAGTGCGATGGCCCTTAATCTCATAATCCCGTAATTCAAATGATAATCATCCAAGCACTCACACAAAACTCGCCAAACTCCGGTCAAAAATAACTATTCCGTTAACGAAATCTCGGAACGCGACCGCCTCAACTTGTTAATTAGTTTCGTTGCCATTACTTTCTGTCTGTACGTTGTAGGAGTTTCTCCACTTTCCTTCTTTTTCCTGAGAAACTTTCGCGAGTTCGAAACCAAACGCTCGCTAGTTCAAACGTTATTATTCTCAATGTCGTGTGTACTTTAGTTTTATAACTACAGAATGCAGTCATTGTTTGAATTACTTTCGATGGTTCCCTTTTTTCTCACGTCCTAAATAGATACTTTAACGCGGCTACGTTTATACGTTTATAATTTCGTTTCGTTTTGTGATTTTATATGGCTTATAGAGCATGAGGGCTATAAGGCCTAAGCGAATAATCGCTATGTCACACGACATTCCTTATCAATAACGTGTGATATCGTACGCTTAAAACATAAACGTGGGTTGGAAACGCGCCACGCCACCAAAAGTATAATAATAAAATTAATAAATACACTACGTTTGACGCACCAATCGTGGAGTCACGTGGGGAATGGACGTAATTTTGCGTAGAATTGAAAAATCGTATTATGCGGGCCACGTTACATGTTTTTAATGTCATAGTGAATAAGGCCCCAGGTCTGATTGTGGTAGCGATCTGTTTTTACGTATATGACTGCTCCACTACTCCGTGCATCATACGGAACCAACTTAGTCTTTGACTATTGAAGTTCCATAATAACAGTAGTAGTTACCGTTTTACGCTCGCTTATCTTCAAGCGCTAACTTTCCTCGCACTTACAGTAAGCTGTTTGTTAAGCACAGCGATACAGCTATTACGCTGTTAGGAGCGAATAGAAAGTTTACTCATATAGAATGGAATTTATTGTGTTAACTAAGCATCGACTTCGGTGGTAATGTGGCACCACCCTAATTTTTTTAATGTCGTAAGTGAGTAGCAAACTTGCAGGTCATAAAGGTTATAATATAAACTAACAGTTTTTACAATGACAGAATATAGATGGCGCTTCTCGGCTTAACTATAGCGCACCCTTAGGTACATATAGAATTGTGCTTTCCGCGTTTCCGCTACACTTTTTCAAACATGACTGAAACCAACTCAGACCCATTACTCCAATATAAATGTAAGCGGTCTTTTATTTTTCACACACATGCAGTTTTTATTCACGCGCATTTTTGCTTCTGGAAAGTTTATGTCCACTCGGATTCAGAGGTTTATTTTCGTTGGCCGTCCAACAAGTATAGAAATTGGACGTTCATTTTGATGCTTTTTCAACAGACTTTAGCTATTCCATTTATAAATCATTTATTTTTCGGAATTGGCTAGGAAATTCAAAACAATATAGGTAATATACTTACTATAGACCGTAGATTAGGTATTTACCATTATATTATTTTTAACTAAAATGCTAAAATGCTAAAAAGTAATTCACCTGACGCCTTGAAACACCATGAAAATGAAAATTCTCATTTTCAAATTCCATTGTTGCGTAGAAAAGCGCGGGAAATGCAGTAATGACATTGACACATAATTTCTCTTTTGAAATGTCGTGTATTTCAAAACTAAGCTGGCTAGGAAAGTCACTATCTATGTAGGTATGTATGTCACAATTCCTCTTATATTTTCCATCGCTTCTGGATTTCCATTGCCCGTACTTTTTGCGAAGCTTTTCGAATCGCTCAGTCCGCTAAAAGTCGCAAATCGCGGAGATGGAACACGGAAGAGGCGTTACTATGAACCGATGAGTCAGTGAGTTAGATCGATAGACGCAATAAAACCAATCCGTTTTGAGTGCGTTTTTCAATCACAGCCGCTTAAGAAACAATTCTGAAGGAAATCTGCTTGATTGAGTACAAGATTTATTGCTGACCTAAAGTTGAAGTTGACTTCATAACATATTGGAAAAAAGGCACACTTCACTACATTGTTCAAACGACGTTACAATATATTATGATTTAATAATAATAACTATATATTATGCAGTTTATCTTAGTAATTTTGTCCTTTAGCGGTTTCAGTTAAATTAGAACAATGGCGCTGAAATTTATTTATTTATAAATTAAAGCTATTAGATCTAATAGAAATTAACCAATGCTTAAGCCTTCAATGCGTAATGTCAGCCAAAGCTCAGTCAATTGAGTATCTCTACCGTTCATAAATCATTTTCACGCACGCTCAATTTACCACTTAAAATAAGATAGTAATAGTCAATACTCAATACCTACTCTAGCATCCTTTTATCTATAAATCCACTTAACACTTTGTGAACAAGTTGTGAAAATACAATTTAAAGAAAAATCTGTTTGTCGTAACTGTTCAAAGCTTCTGTACTAGCGCATCGCTAACGTAAAGCAAATTGACAAAGTTATTCTCTTTTGCAGTTTGTTAGACGCTTTATAGATGCAAAATTGTATTTTGTACCTTTTTTACAAAGGTATATCTCAGATCGATGAGCAAAAATAATTGTTAGTTAAACGATTACAATGTAAAAAGCAATCTATACTAATAATATAAAGCTGAACAAACAACGCTGTTTGTTTGAACGCGCTAATCTCAGAAACTATTGGACCGAATAATTCTTATAGTGTAAGATAATCCATTTATTGAGAAAGGCCATAGACTATCAAGCGTTACGTTGCAATTCTTAACGCGAGTGAAACCGGGGTGCACAGCTGGTAAATAATAAATCAAAAACCACCTTAAAAAGAGTAACTTTTAGTTAAACATTTTCCAACTTTAAGTTCTATCGTTTCAAACTATCACACGGTTTACCTTTATTATTATAATAGGGTGTAGAAAGTTTAGTGTGAACACAAAATATAATTTTCTTCTACAGCCGGCACAGGTGCGGCAAACGCCTTTAATTCAAGGATTACACTCACCTGACACTGATATGGGTGCGTATTTATGACACAATTATTAGCTTACGCCATATGGTACAGAATTATTGAAATACTATTTTATTAATTAAACTTTTTTAACTAATTTTGACTGTCAACACCTTTTAACTTTTGGGTTGTCAATTTATTTTAACCATTAGTGAACGGAGTGAATTGTGAGGATGGTTTAAGTGTAAAATTTATTTAGGTTTTGTGTAAATCAGCTGAAATATGACGATTATTGTTGAAGTTACCTACCTATGTGTAATTTTCGGTGAACACAATATTATCCAACACACAAATTTTACTAATAAATGTTTCTGTCATATATTGAGTACCTATAAAAGTTGGTGTACTTCCGCTGTCCCCAACGGTCGTGCCCCATTGAATAGGGACAACAGGAAATTAACAAAATAATCTACTTAATCGTAAATTGTTATTGATTTTTTAATTGTATTCTAACAAGACTAAAATACAAATACAATCCATACTCAAAACGAGGCATCGATAAAAATAAAAAATGAAAATAACACCGTTCCAAATCAAAAAAACACGCAACAAAACCAAACAGCAACTGAATATCTGATATTAATGGTCCAGCGGTCGCTTATTCCAAAGCAATGGCGGTCCGCAAAACCCTATCCATTCATCATTTAATTTACATTTGGCTGGCGAGAAAATGCAATACGTTTTCAACGTTTTGATCTGTACACATCCCGTCAGCAAATACACAAGTTTAAACTTATTTTTATTTTCAAATCTTTACTCTACCTGCCTTTAAACCTTTTTATGTCCCACTACTGGGCACGGGTCTCTTCCCACGACTGGGGAAGCTTAGACTGGGTCCTGTAGCCATAAGATTCCAGGATTTATTTTATTATACATATTATATAAAGAATAGCATCTTAATCTTTTGATATTAAGTAAAACATTTTGTAAGGAAATCTCCTGTAACCATTTCTAATCAAATTTGAATCTAATATTTAAAAAAATAGCATCCCGAATATAAATAACAAAACCATGCGAGCCAATGAAATATCTCAAATTAATAGTCGAGAGATTGTTTTTGTGCTGTCCCACACATACATCATTTAATTCTAATTTGTCTCGACAGCAGGAGTAGCGACAGCAAAATAGGCTATATATTATTTAAAAATAGATTATTCTATATACGCCTAAGTAAATATTTATCTATACTGATACATATAATAAATTCCTGTCTCATCAACGTACAATCCAATTTCAAGGTACCACTGACAAAGGCAGCTTCAAAGAACTATAAGATATTTTCATAGAGGAATTAGATACTTATTTAGTAGTAGGTTGTTGAATGTTGTCTAAAGGAAGGCTTGTTTTCAAACGATCATAAAATTCCAATTTTAGCGTAAAATTGAATAATCGTGTAAAATTTGATACATTTAAAGTTAACGGTGTGAAATTCTATAATATGTACCTATTATTTGTAATTTATTTATATTGTTTTCACCAATGATTTCTACGTTTTCAGGGTTCTGTAGTCTACAAGGAATTCTATAGTTTCATATATCCGTTCGTATCGTCCTTATACGTCCGCGATTTAGTAAATTTTTTTTTTAATACACGCTTAACACTCACGGGACCACACTTGGATTCCCTGTGTCGTGGCTGCCATGGACACATACAAAGACAAGTACACAAACACCCAGACAGAGAACAGAAATCTAAATTCATCATTCAAATTTCTGCCCCGCCGGGGATCGAACCCGGGACCCTTCGAATGGTGGACTGACATGGTAACCACTACACCACGCGGGTCGTCGAAATATAAAGTTACAACATAGCAACTGCAAAATTTTGACATGGGTAAAATGGGTATCCCCGTTTCTATTATTCTATCTCAATATTAATTTATCAATATCAATTAGGTATATCATTGGATAGATCGTTCAAATTATTGAGGGAATATACAGATTATTTTTGCGTTCAGAGATCCATTTGTGATGTGCTCAGTTTAAAATTCTCAGTTGAAATTTTTTGTTGAGTCAAGTGCTTACTGTCACTGCTAAATAGTTGTTTTTTAAAAATGTGAAGAAATTCAGGACAGTCCCGACGTACGAGTACAGATAAGTTAAAACATACCATCACAGGTACCTTTATTCAAACTGGTTTCATTATATTCCACACTAGTTGTCCCACGCGGTTTCACCCGCGTTAAGAATAGTAACGTAATGCTTGATAGCCTGTGACCTTTCTCATGAATGTAACTATCATATACAAAAAGAATTTTTCAAATCGGTCGCTCGGTTTTAATTAGAAACATAATATTATGGCTGATGTGGAGGTTGGTTTCTAAACTTAACTTTATTTTAGTTTATTGATATAAAAAAAAGCAGTTAAATAAATTTAGAAAACAGATATGTATTAGTTTTATTTTATTAGTTAAACTGTATTAGTATATTTAACAGTCTACTTCAGCTAGAGAAAACCGTACAAATTTATATTTTGCACAAATAGGTGTGTCTTAATTCGCTACACCATTAATTTAAAATAGCTTGAACTATCCAATCTATTTTTTATTGGTATGTAGTATTTGGTAGACAGCATACATGAAACAAAGAAATATCGACATGTTTGATTTAAATAAACTCGTAGTTGGTATTTTGGTAAGTGCTTAAGTGTCCGATGTTATTGTTTGTTTTTAATTTTAAGTCGTCTCACCCAATTTAATAACAATAAGAAAATGAAATGGTGAAGATGATATGAACACACTATAGATACAGTTTTTTTCGATTAACTAATTACTATAACAATTCCCGTATTTGTCATAAGAGATAAACTTTTATTATTATTACTCATGAACAACTTCATAACTTTACCCGATTAAAGCCATTTATATTTTTCACTTTATTCGTTATTGATGTTATTTTTATTTTTTTTAAACCTCCAAATACATGTAGTGCTATCGATTCATTTTTATCTATTTTAAAAAATATAGTCGTAAATAGTACTGTATTTTCCTAGGATCCCAGAAAAACTTATTTGCTCTTGAATACCTAACTTTGTTTTAAATTTTATTATTTATTAAAAAAAATATTTTCTCATTTTTTTTGCAGTTGTTTCAGTTAAGCTTACAAAATGTGTCTTTAGAAAACGCCATCAACTCAGCAGCTCCTAATGTCACTGAAATTGGAAACTCCGCCAAATCTGATGCTTTGGATAGTGTCAACACTGCTAATTCTAACGCCCCGATCACTCAACACCCAAATGATTTTAAAGCAAGTATGAGATCTGCTAAAGAATCCGCAGCAATTTCGGAGGAAAGTGGTAGACGATTTTTTTTATTACGAAAACTTAAAAATGTTTTAAAAAAAAAATTCTTCTCACCTTCTCATCATGTAGTGATTGGAAGCGGATCAACTTTACATGGATCTTCATCGCATGCTCACCAAGCTTCAAAGTCGTTTCAAAGCCAATCTCATATGTCAGGCGCAATGGAAGGTGAAATTAATGGCGTTATTACTCATCGGTTGGTCACAGGAAGCTTAAATATAAAAGTTGCTGGAGGCCATTCTTCCGCCGTTCATGGCTCTTCCTCACAATCAAATGTACATTCATCACATGTTCAACATACTGTCAAAGGTGGAAGTCAATTAATAAATCACGGTATGGTTCAAAGCGGCGATCATTTTGTATCTCATGGTATATTTGGTGGTGGAAGTCAGTCTGTAAATCATGGTGTTGTCCAGAGTGGCGGTCAATATATACCTCTAAGTATAGTTAAGGTTGGTAGTCATTCAAAATCTCAAGGTATTGTTGAAGGAAGCAGTCACTCAATGTCTCACGGGATAGTCCAAGGAAATAGTCAATCAGTCAACCAAGGTATAATACAAGGAAATAGTCAGTCAGCCTCTCAAGGTATAATTCAAAGAACCAGTCAATCAGCATCTCATGGTATAACCCAAGGAAATAGTCAATCAGCCTCTCAAGGTATAATCCAAGGAAACAGTAAATCAGCATCTCAAGGTACAATCCAAGGAAATAGTGAATCAGCCTCTCAAGGTATAATCCAAGGAAACAGTAAATCAGCATCTCAAGGTATAGTCCAAGGAAATAGTGAATCAGTCTCTCAAGGTACAATCCAAGGAAATAGTGAATCAGCATCTCAAGATATAGTCCAAGGAAATAGGCAATCAGCATCTCAAAGTATATTCCAAGGAAATAGAGAATCAGCCTCTCAAGGTATAATCCAAGGAAATAGTCAATCAGCATCTCAAGGTATAATCCAAGGAGACAGTCAATTAGCTACTGGTATAATCCAAAGCAGTCACTCAGTACCTAGTGTCATTATAACACCGGCTGTATCAAGCTCAATGCACGCTAAGCATTCTTTAAGTGCGCAAAGTTCCTTTTCACAATCTGGCTCACATTCTTTACATAGCAGTGGGACTATATATGGCCACGCAACTCCAACGCAAACTGTAACAAATATTTTGGTACCAGAGCTATTAGAACACAAACATACTGGACAACAATTTTCACATGTCTATGGGGCATCTTCACAATCAGCCGCACAATCTTTACAAGCCCATGGAGGTAGTTATAGCCACCAAATTCTACATCAGAACTCACCAAGCCTTATTGTACAACCAGGCATTTCAAGAACACTGGAAATGAACAAAATGCAAAACCAATTTCATCACCAGTCCTCCCAGACGTCAATGGCAGGATATAATGCGCAGCATTTTGCAGGGCACGGCCAAAATATTCTAATGCTCATTCCAGCTGAAATGAATTCATATCTGGCAATGGTGCCAGTGGAATCAGAATCTGGGCAGTTGACGGTGCACCAATATCGACCTAATATACGATACTACTTAAGCCAACTAGGCTCTAGCAACATTTCAAAAAATATCTTGGCAATGCAAAACACGCCCTCATTTATGAGAAGCTTTAAAGCTGGACAGCACAATATACACCTTTCAGAGACTCAGTTGAAAATGTACAAAAATTATCTTATACAAAGCGGCCTTATTAACCTAGAGCCATACCAACTTCTTTTTAGCAAAGATTTTAGGCTGAAATTGCCCACATTGCAATGGACTGTAGTAGACGTGTCACCGTCAGAATTATGTACCAAGCCTTGTAGCAATTTGTTTGAAAGAAATACGTTTTATAGTATGTTATCCGAAAGTACCAATAAATTACCATTGAAGCTACTTGTACCAATGTTAAGTAAGTCACATAATATTATAGTTAGTTTAGCAACCTTAGAAAATGAGATTGAATAATTATTATGTTTGAATATACGTATCATGCGTAGGTATTACGTTTGAACTCCAAAGTCACATTTGTATTGTGGTATGCTAAAGAAGATTTGGGTGTACAAATGATTATATAAACAAGCTACGTAACCTCCTTTAGCAAAACAACTATCCTATGTTGAAGAAAAGAGGTGGATGCAATTACATTTTAGGTCTCCGCTGCGCTTCGTCCCAACATTTCCCCAAACGCCAAAACGATGTATGCAACACCTATACAAGAGTCACATATAAAAATGTACAGACCTCACATGCACTGAAACTTAACGATTTGATACTCCGGCACATTCCACGATCCACAACTCCTTAACCAAAAAACAACAACTTGGTCTCTTAACCAGCTATAAGAGCTTTGCTGGTACTTCCTCGGGAAAACTGTTCAAGTTCTACTATCCACGAGGCCTCTTCAAGAATTTAGATCAAAAGCAGTATGTAATGTAATGTTTTGTTTTGCAGAAGTTCGTAGTGGAGTAACAAAAACAGTGTCGGGTGCCGGATCAATAGCAACGGGTTTTGGTGAAATGTCTCAGGGAGTGTTCCGATCTTTGCAAAAAATTCCCTCGCAAGCAAGTGAATTACTGACGTCTGAAGAGAAACCAAAAGAATAAACTTACAACTTATGGAAAAATATTTTAATAAAATTATTTTTATTTATTTATTCTTTTATAATTCTTTAAGCGTAAATGTTGGTATAGGTACTATGATTTTCATAAAATTTGATTATTTGTTGTAGTTAAGTATACCTACAAGACGCTCCTATATGCATACATATATCAAACCGAAATTTCTCGATATTCTCGATGGGGTTCAGAGTAGATTAGCAGTTCTGCCAACAATTCGGCCTTGGAGATGGCTGGGCGTGCTTTTTGAAAAGCATAAAAATTTTGCTATAAACCTAGTCACGGAGTAGGTATTACGAATGGTTCTGAGGACCAAGTAGGCTAGACTGCTAGAATGAAAGACCTTTAAACAAGTAAATATTTGCATATTTGATTCTATATTTGCATGAAAAGGTTAATGTTCGGGCAAAGTGCAACGTTGCAGCGTCAAAGTGCGCTATTTTTCATCCCGCATTGGTTATCTTATCTCCGATGTCGTTCACGGGAGCGGGGTTCCTCTACTTGATGACTTGCCTGAAATGTGTTTTGGATCCTGTTAGCTAAAGTTGCAAATTTTGAATAGTTTGAGTATCCAGTTTTATAAGCATTTTTTTAGGTAGCAGAAATTGAAAAGTTCGCTTGGAAAAGTGCCACCACAGCCTCCATTACAACCCGCCCCTAAGTAAGTCACCTTTAGTCTAGTCACATCGGTTTCTAGAAGATAATGTTGCCATTCGTCTGGGTTTTCCCGGATTCAGGAACCTTTTTGGCTAATAACTGATCATCATCAGAAATCATGCTCTTGAATACAGGCTCTAACTTAGTTTATATTTCAGGTTTCCTGCAATTTACACTTACCAGGTTTCTAACTACCCTATAAATTTAAACCTTGTTGAAACGTGTATGAAATTGTAATGAAACAAATAAATAAAAAAAGGGGTTGCCAATTATGCTGGCCAAGACCAGGTTGGAAGACGAAATTAGAGAAAGTTTGTGGTGTGTAATAAATACCTGCGATAGCCCGAAGCGATAGAAGATAGCGAGAAGCGCGTATAGACAGCCCCGGTGGCAGTGTGAATCGCGAGCGATCACATTGATAAGCAACGTCGGGCGCGGCCGGTACTCGGTTGGGTGACCGCTAGTGGCAAATTTCATGCGCGCTTCCGTGCTTCGGAGGGCACGTTAGCCGTCGGTCCCGGTTGTTATCGATAGATAACAGTAGTTAAACTTGGTCGAAAGCCCTTTGGGCAGTTTGACAACGTCCAACACGGGTTAACCACTATAACGTATTTTACGCCAATCCGCATTGGAGCGTGGTGGAGTATGCTCTAGGCCTTCCCCGGTTCTGAGGTAGACCCGTGCCCAGCAGTGGGACATAAAAAGGGTTGAAGGCATTTAATAATATAATTTTACTGTATTTAAAGAAATGCTTTTTCTTTTATAGGGCTACAACAAATTGCCGATCTGCATGGCCAAGACATCTAACTCGCTGACCGGTGATCCGACTGTAAAGGGAGCACCCACAGGCTTCAAGCTGCACATCAACAACATCTTCGTGTCCGTGGGTGCTGGCTTCGTGGTGCCAGTCTGCGGAGAGATCTCCAAGATGCCAGGATTGCCCACTCGCCCTAGCATCTACGATCTCGACCTCAATACAAAGACCGGCGAAATTGAGGGCTTGTTCTAAATAAAAATCTGTTTGTTATGGTATAAATAATGTGGTATAGCTATTATGTTTGTATAGTTTTTATTAATGATCAATAAATTTTATATCCTGTTCAATTGTCTTTTAATAATTAAGAAAAATTTAAATGTTGGGTTCCTCATAGAGTACGTGGTAGATAAGTATGTTCATGTCAATGATCTTAAGATATATGGTATTAGAATGAAAAGAAAGCTTTTAAACCATCCTATGGAATAGAGATCCACCTACTGGATGTAACTCTCAAAATAAAAAAGCAGGTAATTGTCTATCCCAATTACTCGTACTTACTACAGCAGATCGGCCATTGTGACAAGTCACTATATAACGTTTTACACTCCAGTCCCAAATTTAATACGTTAAAACAGTCTGTTTGAAATTAAAGAAAAAATTCTTTAAAAGCATTTTATTGGATTTTAATCTTATTTTTATACTTACAGCCTATTTTTAATTATTCAAAGAAGACAGTGATTAAGAAATTTCAAGTAATTGAACTTAACCCTGTCTTGGAGCGTATTTTGAATAAATTGAATGACACGAGATTTCAGAAAGAATGAACGGATTTAATAAGGAATGAATATTTTATTGACTTGTTCTTTTTTCTATTTTTGTTTACGGAGCTTTTAAGTAAGTTCGGGCACTTATGGGTGAGTACTAGATTCAGTCGTTTGGTTCAGGGATTGACCGGTTCAAGAAGTTGGTTAGAAGGTCTATTGCTGCGGCTCTTCGATTTCATTGACGATCTCGGTGGGTTGGAAGGTGTCTTCGTCGTCGCTGTCGGCGGCGGGCGCGCCGGGGTGTGCGGGTGTGAAGTTGCGCGCCCGATGCGGCCGCGGCGCACGCGCAGTTCCTGGCGCCTCCCAACTTGACCCCTGCTTCTGGGCAACGGATAAAAAACATACTTTTAAAAAATCCTTATAAATCACCCTACCCTGACAGACAGATACACGAAGGGTGGACCATGGGACAGACAAACAGACTAAATAAATATCAGTTAATTATACTCCTGACAATGTATGACCATTATTAGGCGTACAGATGTATGTCGTTTGCTCACACGAAGCAAAGACTCATATTGAACAGCCTACCTCCTGATGAACAGTGCGCACGAGCTCCACGTAGAAGTCGTACACGTATCTGGCCATGTGCGGCATGTCCTCTATCCGCAGCACCCTGTCGGCAGGCACGCTGGCGCCGTTCAGCCTCTGCGCCGGGTACCGCTCGCCCGGGATTATCTCCAGGTCCAGTGGACGCGCTACCAGCTGAAACACAATAATAGGATTTTATTGTTATTTTTTAAATATTAAGCAGAACGATTCTGCACGCCTCTCATGTTATACTACTACTACTATTCCACTACTGAATTTTTTACGTTTCTACTCCTGAGGAGTAAAACATAACCTAACCTAAAACACAACGATATGCTATTACTATCTACTATGGATCAAACTAGTTAACGATTCTATTATAAAATGAAATCTATCTTAGATCGCAACAACAGTAGTTCAAAATGTTCAAACAGTTCAGGTCTCTCAGCCATTTAAGTTTTAATTTAGTTAAAATGAAATCACTCATTACTATGACTTGTTAATGCTACAGACATGTGAAAAGCTCACCTGATTGAAAGTCGGCTGCAGTTCGAAGCAGTTTTTGAACAGATCGGCTCTGGCGAATATGTAGAGGCCGAGACGGGCTCTGGACGCGGCCACGATGAGGCGCCTCAAGTCGCGCACGTGCCCCACCGCCTTGGTGCGCACGAGCGACACTAGAGCTATGTCGTTCTGTTGTCCTTGGTACTTGTCTACTGTCGTCACCTGGAAGTTTACACGGAATTTAAGTTTTCCATTTTACTACGCTAGAGATAAGAACTACAGTTCGGGTTTATGGTTTCTGGGAGTTATGAAAAATTTAATGGTTTCTGAAATGCTGCGTATGGGAAAGGCCACACGATATACATGTCTGTTATACATATATATGTCTACTTAAATAGAATTTAACGCGAGCGAAACCACGCCAAAATGCATTGCTGATTTCCCGAATATAATTTAAAACATTTCTAAATTATATTATTTAGTTTCAGAGATAAGTGCATTGAAATAAATAAAACTGTAGATTTTAGTTGTTTCAATGAACGAAAGTTTCAACAAAAGCGATTTTTGTTAAAAGTTTTAACGATAGAACTGGTGTAACACTTTAATTTCGTGATGTTTTTTTGCGACTGGAAAAAAAGAATATTTTTACACATTATAAAATATG
>DWQK01000501.1:0-20440 GCA_018231225.1 Noctuana stator
TTCGCTTCGCCTATGAGCGGTGGCGGACGACTGCCGCGACTACGCGGCGGGGCATTTTCGAACCCCCGAAACAAATGTGTGCCGCTATTCAAAAATGTTTTCTTTTTCTACACAAGGCGGCCTTACCAACGCTAACAGAGCCCTTACACATACATCATATTTAATTATAAATTTAAATATTGTATAAAATTGTTCCAGCCTCAAGACTGTAAATGATAACTCAAAGCTGCAATGTCAATATTGTTTATGAATATTTTCGATTATACTTTAATTTTTGTTTTTAAAAAACCTTAAGTACACTGTGAGGCCATAGCGTGTGTCTATTTACAGACACTACACTAAAGCGATGTAACTAAAATATGTTAACTAACTCTCCAGCTTTAATTAATCTTTCTATAGTTACGTTTTTTATCACGATCGACTATAATCTTTAAATTATGTGAAATATGAGGTGTTATTTTATTTATTGAACAAAGATTAAGTACTCTATTATTATTATAATTCTTCCGTCATGTTAAACTGGTCGATTTGAATAATGAAATAACTGTTCACATTTCAATCCATACAAGTAATGTCATTCCATCCTTTACGTAGTTAATTTCAGGAATAATTTACAAAGCAGTGCCGCTAAAGTTTTATATAGGTATTTCCAGCATCGACTTTTAATATCCTTCAAGGATCGACATACTCGTAAGTTATGACCTCATAGATTATACCGACGAGACGGCGGCGCCTCGAAATACATAGATTTACAATTTATATTCACTACAAGTTCAAATGAAAGTCATAACTCCCACATTGACTACATCGTTATAATAATAACACATCCCTTATATACCTATTTGCGCTCTTGAAACCCTTATTTCAAGAAAGCAAATGATAAACCCTTTATTTTAAAACGTTTATTACACTTCACAATTCTACTGAAACTTTCATGGCGTGGAAATTTAGAATTACATTTTTAATATTTTATAACAAACGATACTTGTGCCAAACACGAAAGGAAATTCATTCTACTCGTATATTTGCCACAAGCTATGTTAGACACGCAAGTAACATCCTTCCGTATTGTTTTTGCCATGCTGAAGAGGCATGCTATAAATGCTGCATTTTATAGCGGTCATGTGTGTAACCGCATAAGTCATTTTTTTAAATAAATCGTTTATATGTGCATACTGCATATAACAGATGTCCCAGTATGATGTCATGAATCTATCTCGCCCTTGCAAGGTTGTTAACTATGCAATGTGCTGAAAGATACAATAAATGATTGCCCAATATGTACAGCAATTATGTTAAAGATAAAAACTATAAAGGTCCAGTAAAACAAGAGAACAATTTCATTTTCGAAGTATCCACAGATATAGTGAAGTATCTTGTAAAAGAAATTTATTCTGATACATGTTATAAGCCAACGATTCAAACTTGACTGCTTTAATATTGGCGGTAAACATGAATAAAAATTGAATAGGTACCTAAACTAAACGTTTCGTGAGCATGCAATATGGCATTCGTAAACTAACCTTTTGAATTTTAATGACCGCTCTGTGCCTCTGTTAGGAGAGGTACAGCAGAGGAACTTGAGTTGCTTTGAACGCTTATGTAGTTTAATCTAGATAGGTACCTAGCTTTAATGTAGCTTCTACTAGAACTCCCACGCTTTAACTAGATAACGTGGGATGTACTGCGTGAATTTAGATTGCGATAGAAATGCCTTTCTGATAATGTCAGCATTTCACGTCTAAACGACCGATGCAATTTATCACATAAAATCTATATGGAATGACTTAACAGTTTAATGAAATCACAGTTATTAACGTAAAACTTAGTAGTCATATATGACTAAGATGGCAAACAATAAGATTCAAACGAAATATGTAATTAGGTAGATTTATTACGGAAATTACAGTTTACTAATACAATCTCGAAAACATCTTCGAATAAATAAGTAACAGTGCATATTTAATTATTGAATCAAATAAATTTTTACCCGTAAAATTTGATCACAAAAACCGGTTAAGGCTACAAAAATATCCTTCAAGAAATAAAAAGGTTATAAGTAACGAAAAATTTTCGTAATCTTTCCTGTTCTCAAATATACCCCTAATTGTGTAGCCTGCTCATGAATAATGGAAGGGCAAAATTAGCAGCGACCTCAAATAAATGAGCGGCCTCATTAAGAAGCCATGAACCTGCTTACTTATGTTTAGCATTCGCGGAAAAACGTGTGGCCATAATCTTGGCATTTGCGGAGATAGAGGCATGACGATGTTCGCAGTTGCTGGGAAAATCAATAGACGCGCGCAGGGCCCTGACGGGTGGAATGGGGATGGCCACCCACCCTAGCCTGTTTCAACTTTTAACTTGTTCCATGTTCATGTTCACGTATCGCTGAAACATGCCCTGAACTTCAGCCAACTGTACATCATTGCACATTTTTATCTCTGCCTGACCTTAACCGATAGGGTATAATCATTTGATGTTTTATAGCTAATCCAAATAAACTATAAAGGGCAAAAGTGGATTTTATGGCCTATATTTTGCATTTGTATGTACCTTACTGCAAATAGGTAAAACCAAGTCAGCATATTAAAATGATTGTTAACTAAACATGAACATTTAGACAAAATAACTACTGACAGAGGCGCAGTCAACAATTCTAAGCATTCTCTACGATAAGACACGTCGTTGCATTTCTTAACGAGAATTGTTAAATTCTTACATCAGTTGCCACGCTTTGATGACGATCCGAATTGGTTTCTATTGATTAAAACATGATCAAAAATCCAAAACTTATTGATTTCGTTATAGGTACCTACGTTATTTAATTTAGCATCTGTATTTGAGATTGTAACTAACGCAAAATAAAAACAGCCACAGCGAAAATATGAAAATCACATGAATATGATACCTAAATATACCTATATTCCAAAACAATTCTGTTGATGTTAAAAGTATTTATTAATGTAGTTTTAGGCTATTTTAAACTTTGTATTTGTTACCGTAACACAAAATTAAGGGCCTCTACAGATTTAAAAAAATTTAGATTGGGTCAAGTGTTGGCAAGCAAACAGATCGCACGAAAACGCCACGTGTATACTAGTAAGCACTGGGTCAATATTTAAATTAACGAAAGAGAACTCTTCATGCATTTTCAATTAATTTGGTCTCGAAATTTTATGATAGTTTTGCTTTTAATTAAATTAAAAAAGGATGTAACTCGCCACTCTCCACCACAATGCCTGTTAATAGCATATTCACTCTTACCAAGAAACGATTAAAGCAATATTTTTGAAGCTCAGTTTAGTAGTGACTGCTTGTAACGATCCGTGTGGTTTCGTGTTAAGTTATTAGTTATTACTTATAGAGTCGAAACGTGATCAAAAGAAAAATTCAAAGCAGAAAAGTTCGTAAATTAATTCTCATCAAACAAAATGACCCAAATGAGATGTCATCCACTACGACCTAACTGTTAAGGGCGACTAATTAAGAAAGAAATAAAAAAAAGATGTAACAGTAGCTGTAGTACCTCAGATACAGATAATAAATTGGGAAAACTTAGTTTCATCATCACACGTGTAAGCAACTAAGCACTCATTCACATGGCCCGATGATGCTACAGTTGATACGTCAATCCTTTTGTTTGACCTCGTCTCCGGGGTCTTTTGTCAAGATCAATGAAACTCCAGTGCCACACTTGAAGCAAAAATAGCGCTGCAGAAATTGTTGCGATACATTTTCTGGTACGTCGATGTTAGCAGGTGATTATACTGATCGGGATTAACGTTGTATAATTACTTAAAAATACTATAATAACTAAATACCTACTACATGCCTTAAAAATAGTACTTATCATTATAAATTAGTTAAAAGACATATGAATGAAAAAGATTTTTTGTAGGTAGGAGAAGGGTAGATTTTGATGTAACGTAAGAAGTTCCTAAAAAACCATCTGCTGACATAAAAAAAGCTTAGAAAATTAGCTATTTAACAAACTCCAAATCAAGAAAGTAAGCCAATGGTTGTCTGAACTCTTCACCACTGATAGGGTACTTTACAGTATTTGTTTTTTAGTTTTGTACTGAAGATTGGCACACATTACCTGAAGCTAACCACCTCAGTGGTCACCGCTAACAAGCAAAGACAAGTTGCAAGGACAATTTGAAGTGATTTCATATAATGAAATGGCAGGCAGCCACTACAAGTGAAAGGTAATGTGTTTGCCTCTGCACATTTAAGGCAACATAGTATAAAGAATAAATTAATCTACTTTATAAAAATAAATATAATGTTGTCACATACTTGTGTCACGGATTTTGGTAAGATTTAAAAACACACGAATGGAACTTAACTAATAAACATACAGAACCCTCTTCATGCAATTTTTACTTGCACTTGTCCGGTTTTTCTTTGAATTGCAAAATTGATACAAGCAATACTTCCATGTTAACATATGAGGGTGTGGTCAATGCTATTTAGATCTAATTCATCATTAGATTTACAATATTTAACTTTAGTTTTATAAGGTACTAACATTTTTGTCATACATACAGGCACCAACATACAGGTTATGTATGAGAGTTACAGCAGACATTTACTTATTTTAATGTGTTATAATGTGCAAGAATATGATTTTTTAATGAGGAAAATTTGACAATATTCTAGGCATACCACCACTAGAATAATAGCAGATATTCGAATGAATGAGGAGATATAATTTAACTTACTTACTTGTCGTCTATTTTACAATAATAATATTCTGGCATTCTAGTGCCTATTCACTCCTACAAGTCTATTTAAGATGCTATGGGTGGGTGTATTATTAATTTCTTATTTATGCAATATAGAATACCTAATCGAAATTGTCGACAAAAAGGAAATTTCACCCTGACGTCAGCCTGAGATAAACAGCTCATGACATCATTACGTACTTCAGACAACTTGACTTTCAAAGTATAAGCTGATTCAGTCAGTCACATTTGGTTGGAGTAAAGAAAAAATCTGTGGCGCACTTTCTTTATGTACTGAGTCAGACTGCAGGTAAAACCAGATTATCAGGAAGGAGGTAACGTGTAATTAAGTATATCATTTATTAAACTTACCTGAAAAATGTTAATTAGCGCCGAATTTCAAACAAAATGCGATCGGTGTCACTTTGCACACACACAATGCACCAAAATACAGCACAACGCAGTAGAAATGAAAGCCTTTCACTGTCAGACTCTTGGTGAATCGGTCGATCGACTTGATGAGGTTACCCACTGAAATGCGCAATGTTTTGACTATGCGCATTGGATCTAGCCGTGGTTTGGCATGCGCGTTTCTGTACATACACTTTAGCAAGCATTAGTTGAATCACGCCCACCTTTATAAATTATTGATTTCTTACTATGCAATCAAAGAAGTTATAAAATTATCGGAACATTTGAAACAGGTTTTTCCAAAAATCTAAATTTTATTATCCAATTAGGTATGTCGTTATCCAACGAAAGTTATCTCAAAAAATTGAAAATGTGATGTGACATATCATATTGTCATAAAATAAATAATATGTGCTACCACTGCCATCTGTTGTTGAGTAGCATAAGTTACTTGCAACTCTAGTACAATTCCATTCGTAGAAGTACAACTATTGAATGGCAGATGTCGCAACCAACCTTACTAACAAACCGTGTTTTTCTTAAATTCAAATAAACACAGTTTCATTTCATTCTAAATTAATTTAAAATAATAATCACTACGTACGCCGCCGTCTTTGACATATCTTTTATGTTGGTTCTGTATGAGACATGAGTACCTAGTTAATTTTCCTCACATTCGAAAACGTTAATCCCAGGTATTTATTTTAATTACTCATTTACCCAATTTCAGAGATGAGTTAAAATTTCATGTGTGTATGTGTGTCTGTCTGTGGCGTCGATGCAGTTTTTTTGGTTTGAAATGTGATTTAATCGACAAAGAAAAAGACAAAATTAGGTAGGTATTTATGTAGGTATGTACAAAAAAGATGAGTATGTAGGTACCTAGCCACGAACAAGAAGCTAGTACTACGTAATAAAGAGAGGATTATCCATTAGAATTGATGAGGGCAGATAAGATATCGAGTGGCTCCTGGTGTAATTATAATGCAATAAAATACTTTAGGTACATAGATATTTTATATCTTTTTTGTGTTACCTATTATTATTATTTATTATCTCATATTTTAGTATCATCACTTGTGTGTAGTAAACGGAGAAGTAAATACTTACTTAAATTCACTGTCGTTATGGCAATACATCGTTACGTTAGTATTATAGGTATACTGTTATACTGACTGTTTCAAAAGAATGTTCAGAGACGATGGTAACTACCTAATTACCAGTAGGTGGCGGCTTTAGTCACCTCTATAGTTTTCTGCCCCTGCTGCTAGTGAAGAGTCAAGCTATTAAACAATGTCCTAGATACGAGGATTGAGAAGACACACAACGATCGCTACATTTTTCGCTATTTTCTACGCTAACTAGGTATCTCATGTCGCACTTCTGTTATAATACATCCTTGTAATAACAAGGAATTCGTTGTTAGCAAAGATAGTGGGGCACGCGATTAAGTTATGATTAAATTTTATGGTTCGTGCACGTACCACTTATCACTAAACGCTAACAATGATATTTAAAGGTTTATTCACTTTATTTAAAAATCAAATAAGCCTGTATTGCTGTTTCCATCAAAGTTATTTTAAATCTCGACGAAGTTACATATCTTATCGACGAAGGTACAATATATTGAGCATGTTATCAAAAACCGGGTCTCTCATTTTTATTTCTTAAACTTTATTTATAGACATAACCTACCTTAATCAGTTGAGTTATATGTCAACGAAAATCCAAGAAAAACATCAGATTCAATAAGGCCGTGCCCAAGGTCACCCTATAGTATAGAAGTCTAGTACCCACTCTAGATTTTCGGTTACCGATTCAAAATTTGGTAGAGCAGTTCCTCCCCTGCCCGACCTACCCCTTATATGAAAATAATACATCTTTAAATTCTAATAAAATGAAATATACTCGTAGGTTACACAATATTTTGATCATTAGGGTTACTAGATGATTCGACAGACCCTTGTTCTGTATCCGACCGTCGCGCCACCTACTGGTCTAATCACAGAATAGAGAGAGAGGCAAATATAACTAATGATGAATCGAAACCATTCTCAGGATCTCACTTAAATACACACACAAAATGTTACGATTCACCTCAATGATTGAAAATTGAATGAAGGACAAACATACAAACAGATAGATAGATACATTTTATGTAGGTATCTACTGAAACAAAGTCTTGACGAACGTGTATCAGTTGTATAATATAAAGCATACAAGGACATAGGAGCACATATTATTATTTATTATGGTGGTGGTTTGAACGCTTAATTTTCTACAAAGACGAGACTACGAATTGACACAAAAGAAATGTAGTGTTGCTAATTGACTTTAACTGATGCTGCGACATGGCAATTTCGCAAATTTTCCTCAAGACGTGCTTATTATTTTACTAGTTCTTACAGTCAAGCACAAAAGATGCAAACCGAAAGAACCTCGAAAATATTATTGAATAGAATACAAGTTAAGAAAAAGGCATTCACGAATTGCGTTTAAAGTTCTGTTTAATGTTAATCGTAATTATTCAGATAGGTATTATTATAGCCTTTATAGCTTTATCATGATTTAACATTTGTACATAAAATACTATTTACATTAAATAATAGGTAGGTACTACGAGTAAGATTATCGCCAGATCAAAATCAAACGCGCGTTTGAAAGGATTATAAAGATACCTAGAGATTTATTATAAAATCAATCAACAAATATATCAATAAAAAAAATTCCCAAAATTTTATTGATGTTTAAAAATAAAAATAAAATTCCCCAAACGCAAGCCAGAAGAAACGTATATGTAGATTATAACACAAAAGTGTGCTAGATAAATATAGTACCAGATAGTAGCACCTAATTTATATAAACAATACATACTTCCTTTGTTTTTCCTTTATTACTTTACGCCAACAGTGTCTCAAGACGTAGATTATGTTGAGGAAAGAAAATTGCTTATTCAGGTAAAGACCTGGTCGAAGGCCCTTTGGGCTGTTTGATAACATCCGACACGGGTTGACCACTAACCCGTATCTCCACCAAACCGCACTGGAGCAGCGTGGTGGAGTATATTCCAGACCTTGCCCAGTCATGGGGAGTGCCCCGTGCCGAGCAGTGGGACAAAAAAAGGGTTGGAGGCAATGAGCAGAACAAAGTTTATTTTTTGTCGCGTATGCTTTTTATAATGAAAATAATAGTCTTCAGAATTAAGTATAATCCGCGTTGTTTATAACATTGTATTACAAATTATTATTATCGCCTAACATTTAAGTGGAAAATAAAGTATATAATACTGTCATTACACCGAGTAGGTATCTAATAATATCTTTACATAAAGATTGTAGCGAATTGTTATCGCAAAGATATATCTTTATGATAGGATTTGACGTTATCTAAAGTTTATCGTCAATTGTTTAACGGATAACGACGATGACTGCGACGTTACCGGTAACGGCGATCGTGTAGCGGCCGTTACCTTCAAACTTATATAACGATATGTAAGCGATAACATATCTAGATACTTAGACACGGCCATTGTGTGTGACAGCTCGAGTATTTTGATTGTTAATATTGTTATATTATCAAGATAGCAGAGTTTTCTGCAAATGCTATTTTAATATACAATTAGGTTGGCATTATAAGATTTTTGCGAGGAGTTAAATTAAAATCATATCTAATTTACAAAATGAGAACATTACTATAAAGTATTAAATGTTAACTAGTAGGTAACTTCATGGTTGAAACAATTTTTTTTCAAGTTTTATTTCCTATTATATTAATAAAGTTATAAGATGCCGCATGTACGTAATACTATTATAATCAATTACACAATAATCATAATAAAAGATTACGTACATGAAGTGATAAAAACAAACAATTTCTTTTCTGAACATAACATGCCGAATAGTACTGATTTGTTTATTTTGTTGTTTGTATTTAACTTTTACGTACTAAGTACAAATATAAATACTTCAAAAAATATCTCAGAAGCGTAAAACATACCTACTTGTATTACGTTAGGTATATATGTAGGTATAAACATCCTTCTAGAAAGTGAAAAAAAAAACACTCAAGGTGAAAAATATGAACAGTGAAACAGATTATAAAATATGTACCCAAATTATTTTTTGCATTATAATTACACCAGGAGCCACTCGATATCTTATCTGCCCTCATCAATTCTGATGGATAATCCTCACTTTATTACGTACTAGCTTCTTGTTCGTGGCTTTGCTCACGTACACAATTTTTTTTTTAAAGTCTATTAGAAAGCTTTTTATAAGGCTTAAAAAGGAGGTTGTCAATTAATTAATAAATTAATTTAGCGTTGAATTGTACCGGTGATAGCCCATTAGATAAGAATTATGTACACACCTGTAACGGTTAACGGTACATATCGTGGAATCTAGTAAAAAACTTCTAAGAAACTCAGTCGAGATATAGAAAAGATCTCCACTAGAACTTAGGTAATAGATAAATAGCTTTATAGTTGATCTGATATTAGATAAATCATCATGAGCACCGCATTTTGCAGTAGAATATCTCCTTAAAGAATAGATAGTTCGTGGGGGTTTAGATAAAAAACGGATATACGAGCAAGCTTCATCTGCTTATTATTTGAAGGAAAATTTTCTATTTCTCAGCTCAACATAATATATTATTATTATTACGCTTCTCCATTAATTGTAGAGTTTACAGTACCCCACTTTTATTCTTTCGGCTATACCTACCTACAGTTACTACTCTGCATCTTAGTATCCATTAGAAATTCTCCAAAAAAGACAAACACAATAAATTTTATAAGTTTAGAATACTTGGGATAACCATTGCCAACTGTAAATTTGTAGATTACTGAAAATGTTCATTGAAATGCTAGTGACAAACAATTACCGACTCGATTAAGAGACGCTTGCATTAGCAGACTTCGGCCCAGGATGGCCCGTTTGCTTGTCTGTTAGTTGGAATTTATAAAAAAATAAGCAAGTCTCTTAACTGGCGACAACTGGTTAATAACTGGAAAAGTTGGTAAGGATTATCTGTTAAAAATAATACAGTAATTACGGTGATGACGAAAAAAAATTAAAGATTAAGATATGAACTAGGCACAAAGACTTAGATGTTTATCGTTAAAAGAATATCAAATGCTTCAGTGCTGGCAATGATAATAATTACTTATATACTCGTATAATTAATAACAAAAATTAATTTTAATTTTATGTGAGGTATTTATTTAATTTTGTATGGTTCGTATATGGTCACTGTCCGACCCAGCGGACTGTTGATGAAGAGGATGGCGAGAAACCGTTGGACTCAGATAGCACAAGACCAGACGGAATGACGCCAACTAGAGGAGGCTTATGTCCAGCAGCGGAAGTCTAAAGGCTGATGAAGGAAATAATTCTATCTGTTTTTAAAACAGTTTTTATTTCCGTCTGCTTTTTCTTCTTTGGCCGAACACGGAGGTTCCTTTAAGAGACTCCTAGTTAGGTAGCACGCAATGTCACTTCTTGTATAGTGACAATAGTGGCCAGAGACATATAGAATATGCAAAAATTTCATATCCAACTTATCAAACTAAATGCCTTTTGAGAGATAAACGGACAGATGGACAGAAAGCGGAGTTATAATTATATAGTATATATTAATCGGCCTTGTTTGGCACGAATTAAGTACAGACCTAACAGCTGAGGGAAAAAATTCTTTACATTCATTATAAAAGTAAATGGATTAGAAGCGTATAGTGTATGTAGTAATGTTAGCTTAACAGTTAGTTGACAAGTCAGCCTAGTGAGATATACCTAACGTACTCGTTGATACTAAAAATCGTATTCACGATGACGGTAATATAAATGGGACGACCATTCTACAAATATAAACTATTAAATATTTATTCATAAATCACAGATCAACTAGTTCTTGACAGTAATCCTCATTTTAAATCAACATCTGATAGTATGCTAAACAAAGCGACATTCCTTACAAGGCGATAAACGAATATGGTGCTTGCCAGCCTAAGTTGCCGGCGTTCTTAGCTTGATATTCTATATCCAGATATCTTCACATTGCTTTAAATCTTACGTCAATGAGGCAAACCATTGAAAGTAACTATAAATACTATAATAATTTATGGAGCTCACGCTTTGTTAGTCTCGTATCAAAGGTGAATCCCAGAATCCCATTTAATGTGGTTGAGATCCTGTCTCAAGTCGAACCACAGTAATTGACCACGAATGCACCACAGACGTGCCGCCTTGCTTCGATGGCAATTGGAATACTTTATACATGAGCGCTAAAATAACGCTTTCGAAACATAAATAATACTTGCCCTTGGTAAGTTTATTTTCTTGCAGATTTGGCAACATACAATATACTTATGAGGAGGTCGCTTTAAATAAAGGCTTACTGGAAGATCGCTCTATTAGCAACGCAATAAGAGGTATTATTTTTATTAGTACCAATTTGTGTGTCTCTATTGTTTACTACTACATATATTGTATACTCTAGTATTGTTATTGTTATCATTTATAATGTAAAACCAAAAACGATTAATTAGTAGAAGTGGAAAAGTTTTAGGTGTCCATTTTGCACCATACAACGATATCAAGTAGTTTGCATTAGTAAGAAAATACCGGTTGCTCCTTTGGGAATGGGCAAGAACCTTGAAGTTTCGCTAAAAAGTTGGAAACAAAGTGACTAACCTGTTTGAGGTAATAATATGGGACTGCGAGGCATAATTATTAGGTTTCTTTTTACAAGGCTTTCTGGAATTTACTTCCATTAAGTACGCACACTACATGGAAGAATAAAATTTTCGATATCTACAATTTATTTTCCTTTTGTAACAATTGTAACTTGATAACTTTTGTTTTTAAATATTGCGAGCCTAACGATTGCGTCAATATCACAACTATTCGTAGGTACAATAAGAATCGATACAGGTCGTGTAAAACATATCAATGAAAGTTGACGGAGTTCAGTGCGCTATGAGCAATATCCGTCTGGTGTTGATGCCAAGAAAAATAAGAGATACACGCACCGATATCCATATATCCACGAGACGTTCCCTTACGTTTAAGGTCCGTATTGAAACTAGGAAGCAGTTGGTGTATGCAAGACAACAAGTTTCTCAGGTGTGAGCCAAGAGGAACAAGGATAGGAAGTTGCGTGATCTAAGTTGCTTAGTGTAACACGTAATGTCACTCTTATGTTGACAGAGAGCTATGATTTTTATCGATAAGTCAGGCATCATACTTACACATTTTAGTCCACATCTTGAAGTACTGAACCGATTCGAATAAAAGGTCCTTTGTTCACGAAGCTAAAATAAGCCGGTTGGCTAAAGTAAGCCAACAGAAAAAGACTCGAAACAATTTGATTAGTTTTGGAGATTTGCGCGGGCAAACATACATGCAAATATGGATTTTTGTTTAATGGTTTGGAAGCCTAATCATGCATTGTGTTGTCATCAGCCCAAGTGAATATATCAGCCTTTCGGGTCCCAGTGAGGATGGAGGCACTACTGGGCACGAGGCCCGTGTGCTCATATAATAAAGTTGGTAGTGCCAACAGTTCCAATAAAAAATGTAAAAATATAATAAAATTTATATTGAATACATTCGATTTGGAATGGAACAGATTTATTCTTAAAATCATTGATGGTTTTCAGCTTCTTAGATAATATTATGTAAAGCTAAAGTAACGGAAGATTAGATTAAATGCAAAGTAAAATGATATACTGATACACCTAAAGCCAACATCAAAGTTCAGGTTATTTAAAGTTAATAAAATATGTACTTAGAACAAGATTATCGTGGCGGTAGGTAATTTTGATAATTTGCCAACGTTGCCGCTTCGAACATGTTTATCCATTATTTCTACTTGTATCTGTTGTATCTAAGGGCATTGTATTATAATAGTTTTGTTTTTAATTAATTATGTTTCAATAAATGGTTTTAATCAAAATCACTTGCGATCGGCAGCGGGCGTATGCGCGCATAACAGACATTTATTTGTGTTCTTTCTTCTTACATTAGTAAAGAGTAATGGCATTTTTTAAGATTACCCGACGAACTTCGACCCACGGTCGACCACTACTTTTTGATAAATCAATTATATTGAAAAAAACGTCCCAGGAATTTTAACTCATGCAAGTCCATAAACGTCACCATACCGTAACGATGCATAGGCATAACCTTACGTGCGCTTTGTTCTCTAAATATGACTTCATCTCAAAAACCAGTTCTTAACCAACGATAACTAGCTCGGTACATTATTTATTACTTGTACTTATGATTGGGTATGCAAATGTTACTTGGTTGTTGAGGCAGGTTCGTTCGTAACGCGTGATCTAGCGTTACGGAAAACACTCGACCCGACTCCGATAAATATAAAGTTTGTTTATTTTATAATTTTATACGTTTTGATTAACAATTGAATTATGAAAAAAAAACTCGTAAACTTACTCCAAGGGCCTCTTTGGAATGTATACTCACAATACTAGATATATCTTATCTGAGACAGATATCTTGAGCTGTTAAATAATATAATTACGACTAAGCACTTTCTGAAATTAGGTAATAATTTATGTAATATTAGGCGGGAATATTGTTATTTAAAATTGGAGAGTTTATGGTTATTAATGTTTAAAATTACACAAGTTAGTAATATACCTACTAGAATTAGATAATGACAATCAAATAAAATTGAATGATTATAAAAAAGTTTTGACGCTTTAATTTTATGTTAAAAAACTATAACATTAATTTACCATCATTTTCATTAACAGTAATTCATCCAGAAACATCTTGAAGTGGGTGGTACTTCATTTCCTCAAACAAAACAACCGTTGAACGATTGGACTTCACTCTAGGATCTTATTGTTCTTATAAATAAGATACAATTTTCAGGCCATATTTTGTCAAACACTGCAGGGTTTGGAATGGCAAAAGTAAACACAGTACTCACACACATTCAGTATATACTTGCATACTTTATAGCTTCAGGGTAGAGGGCATAGACCTGCTCTACGGCTCTACGAGGAGAAATTATATATTCATGATGTACTCTACATGCAGTTTGCTGGCACGAGAGTTGCGTCACTCTAAATGGTATAAATTGCATCGAATTAACAAATGTAAATTATCCTGTTTCTGCGTCAGATCGCAAAATTTAGCCCAAATTAATGGGATTATGAAACGGTAGCCATTTCTATGAGATTTGTAGAGTTACTGTATACTCTTATGGTTTGTTTTGTTTCTACAGAGCTTTACTAATCTCAGCCTGAGACTATCTTGTAGGTATAACCTACAGCACTTATTGGTAAAATGTTTAAAATATATTTAATGATTGTGTGTTGGCTGCAATTTTCCTTATACTTATTGAAAACGTAACGCAGAAAACCGCACCCGCATTCTTATTTGATGTATTTTACCTTTAACAGAACGCAGTAAGAAACCCGCATCATTAGCCTCGACGACTCTTATAAATACTATCTAAAAAGTATACATTCGCCTGTTAATTAAGGAAAATTTTAAAGGAATCAACTGAATAAACAAGGCATTGTGCCTGAGCTAACGAGATCCCTTACGTACGGGAGCGATCGTGGCGACACTTAAAAAGTGTCGTTAAGTGTGTCAAGTATGTGTCGGTTTCGACACAACAGTGCACAGACGCAAACGAGGCTCTCTTGTGTGAGCTATCTCTCTTCTCCTCTTTTTATAGCTATTTCATGCTATGAACTTCCCCCTTTTTAAGGGCCAGAATATAGTAGGTATTTGCACTTACATGGATTTCACAAAGGTACAAAGAAAGGGATTTATCCACATATTATACTGCACATTATCTCCTTTTCGGTTTCGTATCGTCGAAGCCTTAATTCTAGGCCTGAAAAATAAAGCGATACAAAAGGCTCAAGATAACAAACAAATATACCAACGAATTAATATGTAGTTACATAAAGATAAAACTAATTATGATCCATCTTTTCGACTAATTCATACTTATCCGTTTTTCTATCACAAATTATTTATATCTTAAAACCTTTTCTTTTTCAATGCCTTTTTTCATAATAATTATCTTATCGGGCCTACCGTAATTAAAACAACAATTGCAACGCCGGCGCCGCTACATTTATCTCTGTAAAATTGTAAATTTTCACTGAAACTTAGATCCTAGCTTTAAAACATAATCTTTCTTTTTTCTATTATCATATTATCAATATAAAGTTTAAATTTCTGTTTCATTTTAATTCTGAGCAAAAAAACCAAATTTATTGACAAGTTTAGTGTCTATTGAGTTTCTGAAAACTAAGTTAGCTTCTTTGATTTGACCATTATGTTAGTTGGCATTGATGTATAGATGTCTTTTTTGAGAAATCGTATCATATAAGAAATTTGAGTGATGGGACGGCGGTGAGACAGTTTAGATATAATGTTATGGATAGAGAAGTATGTGCGTCTTTGTATGAAACTTCATAGTTTAAGGTACGTACATACGCCACAAACAGTGTATTATATGTTGTTTTGATCGCGTTTATCGTCTTTTTATTTTCGCGTCGCGTCGTTTCTGTCGCAGAACACTCCGTAAGTGAACGCTAACGCCGTTAGCGCGAATCGCAATACGTAGGCTTTGCGGGTGTAAAACCAACTAGCAGACCGGCCGGCCGGTATGTCAGCCGCTAGCCGCTATCATATCGTATAGTGTTGGCGCGTTGCTCTAAGCCGGCGCACGCGCACTTTGCTGATATCAGAAAGTATAAAAGGGTTCGCGCTGTTAAGGGCGTCCACTTCGCGTCCACTCTTAAAAGTAAACATTAAAAAAAATTAAAAAAAAAATGGATTTTCGACACAGTCACGACCACGACGAGAATGACACTGATGGCGTCCTCGTGGCCAAGGGGGTCGCTATGGCGGTCCTTTTCGTTGCTTCCATGATATGTGGTTTCGCGCCCTTGGTCCTCACTAAGAAGTTTCAATGGATGTCCGCTGAAGAAGCTGGGAATCTCAAATCTAAGAACCGGATAATAATGTCCCTGCTCTCTTTCGGTGGTGGTGTGCTGCTGTCGACTACCTTCGTTCATCTACTGCCAGAAGTTGACCACAATATAGACCATCTAGTCGGTATGTACATTTTGAATGATTGGGACGGAATTTTTATCGTTAAAGCTTGGGCTGACTTTAAAGGTTATTTTACTCTTACTATTGGCCTTGTGCCACGTTTACTTGTAGTAAATTAATATCTCAGCCTATGATTAAGTTTCTGGTCTGTATTGTACCGTGATGAAGATTATTGTAGATAATATTGAATATGGTGTTAATATTGTTAGTCTGTTAGTTAGATACCCACTTATATTATGTAATGATTGAAAATATTAACTTAAAAAGATTTCGGCCATTAAAGATTTTAAATATCATCTTTTAGAGTTGTATAGGTTAAAATTAGTAGCGGATACGGTAGGTAATGCGTACGTAATTAAGCAAATATAATTAGAAGTTTTTTTAAGTACTTATAAACGAATATTAAAATTAATGATCTCACTTTACCTACCTGTTTTCGTTAATTATGCCTGATGTGCACCTGTTTAGTCTAAATCCAACTTAATTTTTTATTTTTTTGTTTGATCAAAAGTACCTACATTCATACCTGAGTAAGTTACTTTACGATTTGCATTTTCATTCTGATTATTTTAAAAAATAATCGTTCTTAAAATAGAGCACTATTTTTAATCAAGAAATCTCAAATCAAATTTAGAAAATATTGTATGAATAATAACAACTTAAAAGCTTAAAACCAAATGAGCTTATATGACAAAAACCTTCTAATTTAACTACTTACTACTCAAAATTGCTCAAAGTCAATACTCAATAATTACAGTTACTTTTTCTAGCAACATTTATTAATATAAAAACCATAAATATAAGATAAAATAATTAAAAAAAAAACAAAGTTTTAAATAGATAGATATTATATATTATTTTATATTGTATTCTATTCGAAATGAAATAATGCTTTTCATAAACAAATTAATTTTTTCGAGTTCTAATTTGAGACAAGTAGATTTACTGGAACATAATTTTACGTATAATTACGACGAGATAACCTTAACGAACTGATTGTAGGTAATATTAATGTTAACCGAATTATTAAAATTAAAAGCTCTACAAAAGTTATTTTGACTCATTTATACCATAAATTTGCATGTGTTGTAAAATGATAGATGATAGAGATAGTATATTAATAAAACACATTAATTACTAAGTTGTAAAGGAAATGAGGCTTACATACCTAATAAAAAAATATGTTTTGCCCAATAAATACGTAAATAATACCTAAAAGAAAATGAAAAGTAAAGTGAAGCTGCGAAAATAGGAAAAACTCCAAAAGTAAATGGAAAACCCGAATAATGTCGGTTTTTAATAATTTTGCATTTTTGTTAGTAAGTGTTACTGCAAAATATGTACCGTTATAGCTTCAGCACCTTATTTAACGTTTACGACGCCAATGACTTCAAAAATTTTATAAACATGTTCAATCAAATAACTAACCTTTCTTTGTTGAGAATTTTAACCCTTTTTATTTTTTAATACCTTATAAAATACATTTCATATGTCTAATGTCTAGCTACTTACTCATTAATTCAGTAGGTACCTGATTTAATTACCGATTAAAAATTTAAACTTCATGGAATTTAAAGAATTATTCTCCTGCGAAGGTAATAAAAACTATTAAGTTACTCAGAAACTTGGAGTCGGAACCAATCACTCAAGGTTCACTTGTTTTAGTACGTTGTTCTCATTAGAATGTACCTACGAATGGCCAAGAAGACATTATCTAATTCTTAGTTGCGCAATCGCTGGTTATGTGTGTCATTGGCCGTAAATGGCATAGAGCAGTTTGGTGATTTGTTTGTATACTCGAGTCTTCAATTTGGAATTCAATTTAAATTACAATAGATAAAAAATATAACTTTTTTTCTAAAGTGAGGTGATTTGAAACAATTTTATTAAGTTTTGTCCTTGGCGGTGCGCAAATGGCGTGATACTATTGAAGAAAAAAAAATTTTTTTTTAGGTATATTCAAAATTTCAAATTTAAGTTTTTTTAAGAATTACACTTATTTTTTATGGAAATATTTTCGTAACATAGCAATAACATAGAGCAACAAGATAATACTGTATTTTACAATTTGCAAATCTATTCTCTGTATCTTATCATGTTTAGGTAGATTTTTCTCAGCACAATACCTAAAATAATATCTACCTTTATTGACAGAAGTTTTGAAGTGAATATTTGAAGATATGGTGCAAATAAATCAAAATTTGATTTAGGATCAAATATCAATGCAAAAAAATTGCATACCTAGGATAATTTTATTAATAGGAGCTATTCATAACATTGTAAATAAATTCAGCTTTTTACATCGTTCCTAAAGAAATTGCTGCTATTTTTAAAAATAAGAAGTTTTTATTTGTACATAGAGTCCTAACAAGGAGACATTTATGTTGTTTTCCTTAATATTTCACCATTTAACGGTTTATAAAATTTTAATGTTGAAATGTAGGAAAATACCCTAACAAACGGTAGGTTATGGATATTAATTTGATTTGCGAATGGTATCTAAATACCTACCGCATAAAATGAAATAATGTAATTTAAAACCTTCAATACTTTTTTATTTTCAAGTTGAACAAAGATGTCCGTGAACTGCAGTGAAAACGTCAGGCCAGGTTATTGGCTTGGTCGTTTCGTTTCTTATTCTATTTTTTGCAAATAGGTAGGTTTAATATTGTCCAACGATTGATTTGATACGGTTAGTCTGTGATAAAAGTGAAGTTTTCTTGTGGTTAGAAATCGTTCCCTCTTTTATCTTTACTTTGTACTTCAGTATTAGAGCCTAAAGAGAAATAAAAAATGGGTGACAAACGATACATACCGAAATAAATGATTGATTAATAATCATTAATCTATCATTTATTTCTAACTACCGACCCGCCCCGGATTCGCACGGGTGCAATGCTGATACTAAATATACTACAAAATAACTGTGAACGTTTATTATAAACCTTCCTCTTCACTCAATTACTTCAATCACTCAATCTATTAAAAAACACTGCATCAAAATCTGTTGCGTAGTTTTAAAGATTTAAGCATACATAGGGACAGAGAAAGCGACTTTGTTTTATACTATGTATTGATAAGTTACTGATTTTATTATACCGATCGTGTTTCTAACAAACGTTTATGTAAACTGGGGTTTAGCTACAGTCGTCTGCCAATCGACTTTCCTGCAGACGTCAGGTCGCTGGGCACCGGACGCGCTAACAATTAACTTATTACCAATTCAATGAAGGGAAACACGGTGAACCAGAGCTGCGGCTACGTACGTGCACTGCATCGCAATCAGTCCCTTGTTAATTACAATTCATAGATTCACTTTGCGAATTCTTCCCTTAAATATTGGCTTTTTTTTCGTTGTTTTATACAAAAATTGGCTCTGAAACTCAAAGAAGGATTAAGTAGAAACATTATTAATATTTTGAACAAAAACAAGTTACGTAACTCAAAACTATGTTTTGTATTTTAGCTTGTTTCAATTTCAAATCCATATTTAATTGACGCGTATCTATTTAGGTACATCATGTCTCACTCTACAAATCGTAATTAATAATAGAAGCGATTCGTAATGAAGTTGGCAAGGATTAATCTTTGCAAAGCTTTGTTACTAACACTTACATAAAACGTTATAAAATAGAATCTATAGACTAAAGCTGATATAATAGCAACATGATAAGCCAAACGCATTACAAGAAATCAATATATACGAGTACCTATACCTAATTGCAATCGGTTTCAATGCGAGGAAGAGACTACTATTATGTATTCTCATTACTCATTCAAGATGAGGAAATATCAAGGCGTGGGAATTTACCGGCAGTGAGCTAAACGTGCGGCAGAAGGTACTCCGTCAACCATCAACACGTGCGTATTCTTATTTATTTTATGAGTTAAATCACAAATATTGTATCTACTATGACGAATACACAATTGGTATGTTATTTAGTGGTGCAATATGCAGTAGATTATGTGGACATTAGATAACGTCTCAAACTCATACAACCTCTAATTTAGAGTTTCAAGTGTCGTGGGTAGTGTAGGTAAAGTGGATGATACATACAAAGATATAAAAGCCACACCATTTATGACTGATTATGATTTGTTTGCGGATGAATGGTTGGTTATATCCATACTAATAATATAAAGCTGAAGAGTTTGTTTGTTTATTTGTTTTAACACGCTAATCTCAGAAAC
>DWQK01000502.1:0-20435 GCA_018231225.1 Noctuana stator
TTCAATGATTAAGCTATTTTTAATACTAGCAAGCACCTGAGTACTTTTCGTTACTCTTAAGTTGTTCATGTTTTTTGTATAGGCTATGTATACTTGCAGTGGTCCTTCGAGCCGGATCTACAGTAACTTTGTATCAGAAATTGTAAACAAAACAGACATTAACCTAGCATATTAACGTAGACTACCTATATATAGTCAATTTCCTACTTAAGGTCTGTAATGGAATTGCCCGCCACAGGTTAATATAATTGTCTACACCGAGCCGGTCTCCAGAGGAACCCTATCACCGACCAATCGACGCGTCGCACCACGTAACTGAGTGGTTGTTCCCACAATTTGGTTATAGCTCAATTCTTTACGTATAGGGCGACGGGACTCGGGACCTTGTTAGTAACCTGACCTCCACCATTCACAAAGCAATTTTTTAACCTTTATAATTAAATGGTTGAAATATCACAGAATCCTGATCAATGAGGCTTCTATCATGGGCATTACAAATAATAATAGATACAGAAACTTGTTAACAAAAACTTACGAAACAATTTTTTCTACGTTCGGACATTTTTCGTTATCTTCCTAGTATGAATAATCGACTCGTTTAGAATGACAAAAAAACTTGACAAATAATTGATATTGACAATGTTAATCGTTAATTACAATTTCATTTTAATTTGCTATAGTTACTGCATACTTAAGTCATCTGCACACATAATCGTATGTCCAGTGTAGTGGAAATCAGGTTGATTAATGAAAAATAAAAGGTATATTTTTGCAAGTCGCTAAGAATTCACTAAGAAGAATTCCTTAGACAATAACTTTGAAAGGAAGTTTTAATACTTAATTTATTCGATTTATATCTAATTATAGTAGTCTATTCCCGCGGCTACCTCTGCGTGGACGTCAAAATCGTGTCTAAAGAGAAAACAAAACTGAGTGACAAGCTAACAATCAGAAATAATATATGATTTATTGCTGAAATCTTTTCGCTTTGATTTCATTTTTGCTACGGACGACAATCTTCGACTTGCGATAAAAACAATTGAAACGCGAAAATTATTGTAATCAGTAAGTGAAATTCTCATGTTATTAAAAGCATAGACTTTCAGAGTGCCAAGTAAATTCAAGAGTTTGGTACTCTTCAATTCAATATTAAACAATTTGTACAAAAATACGAATATTAAAATATACCTCAGCAGAACTTTTCACCACCTCCTCTGAGAACGGCTTTTCTCTTTCAGGTATGGTATTGCTGTTATCATAGTAAGTTATATGTTATGTACACTCACCCGGGGGCTGGGGTGCTGGGGCTGGGGTGTCTGGGGCCACCGTAGTGCCCGGGTTGCTTTTCCCCCAAGACACGGCTCACTCTGTGAAGGAACAGGAAAAAGTTGTTATTTATCATAGCAGCATTATATTCTAAAAATTTAATATCATTATTATCTCTTTTTTACCTATGAACTATACATAAAAACGTACGAACCTGAATAATGCTGGGTTTAATTTCTGACGTTGATGATGAAATTATAGCAGATAAGATACTTTTTATCATCTTAGAACTTGTTATCAGGTAAGATGCTATTAGTCGAAGCCATTAAAGAAGTTGCTCAAAAAATGTTACGTTTTCAATCCAGTGTGTTGATACTATTGATGATGGAAGGGATATTTCATTATTTTTGCTTTCTGATTACCACATTACGAACAAATTATGTGTTCTCAAATAAGTGACTTCTGACTTTTTAAGAATAAATTCTTTAAACAAAAACACAAGAGCTCATATAGATTATTGAATGTGTTCTATATGTTGACCACGGGAATATCAACTACTAGACTCCCTTCTCAATCAGTTTAAATACAATTCGTGAATGCCAATTCTATTATGCAATAACAATAAAACACTCGTAAATTTATTTTAATGTTGCCCATTGTCCAAATCTTAATCCGACTTCATCCTTTAGACTTAAAAGGAAACTTTGATGTTATTATGATGAATCATGAGCTAACCAGACTATCTACCATTAAATGAAATAAGCTATCTCAAAGTTATTACTACTTAAACCAAACACTGTATTGTTGAATTACTAATATGTGTATACTAATTTGTAGTTTAACTTTTTTCTCAAATAAGAAAAAGTTCTTGTTTACCAAACAAAGGTTGGGTCCTACTACAAGTTACAATGTACTGCAATTTTACCTACAATTTTATTGCAGTTTATCTATCATGATAGGAGAGATTAGTGCATAAAATATCTACAACTTTATCTATTTAAACAATTGCAATATTGTTTGTGATCAAGTGTGTGAAAATCATGGTAGGTGAACCTAAAAAAATGACAACTTTGTTTTGTACAAGTTTTTATTTAACTTGCAGTGTTGGTTGCTATGTGTCTAATAACGTGCTGATATTTCATTGGACTCCAATTCAGTTTCAATAAAACAAGCATCATTCTAATTGAATAATATGGGATGGCTGATTTTGCAGGTTTCAATATTGATATTGATTTGGATGCATCCGAAAAGATAACTGAGCATAAAATTAAAATATCTAAACATATTCATTGTTTTAAATTACCTATGTTCAAACAATGCCATTCTTTAGAATAGCTTCAGGATTTACAAGTGTAAATGAATGTCAAAATTAAATCTAATAAAGCATAAATACTGTTTGTATTTACTAACTTGAGCAAAAATAAACCATAGATTAAAACTTTCAAAGTGAAATCATCAATGACTTTAACCTCCAATATTAACTACAAACAACTAATACATGGTATTTAAAAGGTTGCATTTATTGGTGTAAACAATATCTCACAAACTTTATGAGAACGTAATCGCGTTCTCTTTTATGTATCGCGGTGCAATGCTTTGCGCTACCACGGAGGTAGATCGGCAGCTTGTCGTGAATCATTATCGAAAATAAATACACGTTAAGTAATAACATTTATATTGACCATAGCTAAAGACTCACATGTACTCGCAATACAGATAAGAGTACATAGGGATATTAATAGACCAGGTCTTCGGCAGTTATCAATAAGCAGCTATGAACTCTGCTCTCGTGACTCTCGGTCTTGTGAACTCTCGGCCCAAATAATACGTACCTTCGCTTGGCCTCCGACACGAAAAACCCCTGCTCGATTGCCCGACAACGGTACACTCTAATAAATAAACAGTATAAAAACAATACGTTACACGAGAAGGTTAAAATCGATAATAAATTATCACAATAAAGGCAACCACAAAACGGTGACACTAAACGACAGCGCTAACCGATTCTGGAGTCGTGCCCCACAATATACACGATTCACTGTCGCAAATAGGTAATGCCTTTGTTAAATCAGTTACGAAAGTGAAATAACGGGATTTTACACGAGCGACCCGAGGAAATTGCACAAAGGAAGGTGTCAGACGTACAGATGACAAAACGTAACATTCCTATCACCTAACCACAGTATATAAAGATTCCACAGATAAATAAGGCTAAATATAGCTTTGTTTGAATTGTAATTATATAAATAAGAAGACTTAATTGTAGGTTTGCAACCTTTTGCATTTTTATAGTTTCATCAAGTTTATTTTTAATTTACCTGATAGTTTTTGTATGTTGCTTACTAATAATTTCTGAACGGAAACATCATTGTTATAACTGTCAAATGTAAAACATCCATCTTTCAACATAATTATGGGGTATTTGACATACAAGTCAAATGAGATACTTTTAATGAGCTGTCAAAAGACGACTACAAACATTTTGTATGACCAATACACATGATGACGTCACAGTTTTATGAGTCAGTTGACAGATTATTTTATCGATTTACAGCAATTAAAAACAAAATTTATTAAATAATGTAAATCAAGTTAAAGTTTTTTTAATGTTCACTTTTATATAAATAATCGTGAGTTAATTAATTGTGAGTAGTGTCAAATACCACATCAGAACACAGAGTAGGTACATTTATAACATATTGCCGCCAAGGGTGGCGCCAATGGACTAATGGAGGCCTTAACGTTGGTCCGTTAAGTAGTCGAAGCGTCCGTCGTCACGTTGTGTATTATTCTGTTCCGTTAGAGCCAAGAAGAAAATTTTTATTTTAATATTTTTTTTATTATCCACCAACGTGTGGACGGATCTCAAACACAGGATGGCCAACGTTGGCCACCTGTTGGCGCCAATGTGAGTAACCGGGGTTATTAATTATTATAGACTCTTGGGAAATTATTTTAAAATCAGTCAAGAATACACACTTCAATTTTATTTAAATAATAATAATTTTATTGCTAAAAATAGTAATTTTAATATTTAAATTAATTCATAATATTATTATGCAGTTTATATGTTTTTGCCATGTTCAAAATTAGCTTGCACTTGAGAGTCGTGCAAAAACTTGTGCCCTCCCGTTGGATCCACTAAAACAATAAACACAGACACATTTAACATACGATGGCGATCCTAAATATTTTTCGAACCCCGAAAGTATCATAATATATCTTTTTGGGACAGATACTTACTCGATCCATCCGATAGATAAGTCTTCCCGATAATTAAATCTTCTGCAGGAGCATCCCTGTTTTCAGTTCTAAAATTAGCGGGTTGCACCTGGAAGAAAAAAAATAAAGCATATATATATGTTACTATCTGACCCAGGGAACTTCATACCGCTCCAATATCAGTAAATTATGCATATAAACCTTCCTCTTGAATCACTATATCTATTAAAGAAAACTGCACCAAAATCCGTTACGCATTTTTTAAAGATCTTATACCTATATAGACTGACAGCAGGAAGCGACTTTTTATACTATGTATAATAACCACCTACTAAGACTTGTAAAAAACTTCCAAAACAGAACGTTCAACTTATAAATAACAATCCCAAATGAAGCCAATTGCTTGACCATAAGAAATTCATTGTACCTGTCCGTCGTTTCTCATTAGATCAGGCGCGACCACACCGCCTTGATATCTGTTGTATATTCCGTTTAAGTTGTAATGCAAGTTCATATCTGGCCCAATATTGGCTTTCAAGAGTTGCTCCCAAATTCCACCTGTAAAACGAAAGTGCGTTGGTAAACAATACTGAAGCATTTCTTTTAGAGATCATTGACTTAATGTGTAGTTATTCTCCGAGAAAGTAAAAAGATAATTGGTATCTATTTACTAACCCTTGTCAATAGACACGACGGGCCGATTTGATTGCCAGGGATATTCGCCGTGAGCTTGAAAGTAAATCGCGTAAGTGGAAAGCTGAAAACAGAAAATTCTTTAACTTTTAACAATGTAGATAATAAATAACAAAGTCCTTTGTTCTGATGGCTGACAGATCAAAGTAAAGCCCAAACTAATCGTAGCGAGAACTTGGAGGGTCTGTTCTTTGTATGATGACGTAGTTATCCGATCAATAACAATTTTCCGAAAAACGGGGGGAAAAATTTGTATGGGACAACGCGGTTCCTTGATCCAATTAATTAGGAAATCCTTAGTCTATATAATTCTATGTACTATGTAGTATGTAGTATGAAATATTATTTTAAAAAAATTATGTTATTAGGGTATGTTAAGTTACCTTAGACGATCGTTACGACATCATTTAAAATTTTGTAAGCATCGGGTTATATACTTAATTGGGTTATATAAATAATTTAACTTAATCTATTATACTTACTGCACTTAAATACCTGCGTGTAATAAAGGGCCAGCCAATATTTCCCACCGTGTCCCACAAAGGCTGTTTCGTTGGCGTCCAGCAGCCCCACTGGAATCTCCTGGTGCAAATTCTCTGGTGAAATGCGGAGATTGCAACCGTACCTATCAAGTTTGTATGACACATGAAATTATTTTTTTTAACGAAGCATAATATTTCACATCTGCCAAACCTAAAATACCTTACCAATCTGGGCAAGCTTTGAGAATATCATAGGGCGCCCTGTAGTACTCTGCCCTACGTACGACTGGGTTCCGTATGTTGAACCGTTCGTTGGGATCCGTCATATTAAGGGGTTTAATCTTTATGTCTCTCCGTTCGCAAATGTAGTCGTAATGGAATTTAGGCACAGAAACACCGCGAGCGCAGTATGTAGCTGGAAAACAATTATTTTAATATTTACGCGAGCAACTGTTTTAAGAAATTACACAAAATAGACGAATGTGATAATTGAGAAATAATACGTAATGACGAACATAACGAATTAAAATTTTGTTATACTTTTTAATGTTCTGATGTAAGTGACTAATGTAAGTATTTAATAGAATAAATGTCTCTTTAAACCCAACTAACATTTTGTCATTTAAACTTAGTCGGCGGTTAAATCGCTTCCTGATAGAATTACTGGTCACCAACGTCATAATATTCAATCTTATAATTATATGGATGTAAATAAATAAATAAAAAGTTTAGTAAACTGGGTCAACTCTGTTGATACAACACCGCAAAAACAAAACGTTTTGTGAATTGAAGTTACTACCACTCTTACGACATAATAACAAAGTGAATAAGAATAAAAATTAAAAATTCGAAGACTTATGTTTTGGAATTCGTTTTTAAATAAATAATAAAATATCCGAAAACTAACTATAAAATGTATATTAATATTAATACTTAAGTATACGTTTGTAAATTGTAAAGCCTACTTTTGTAAGTCCCGTCCAGGCTATTAACAGCTGCGTACTTATCGATACAGTAATGGTACCCGAGCACCGTGGGGTACCGGAGATAAGGCACCTTGCATGTGAACCTGCCCTCTTGGTACATAGCACCCTGAAATCAAAACCACTTTGCGAATGTAAGGTAGACATGCGTTCTTTATAAAAAGTAGGTACATACATTCCATCTCCACCAATCCGCATTGGGGCAGAGTGGTGGAGTATGCTTCAGGCCTTCCCCAGCAGGGGGTCTTCTTGCCCCAAGACCCGATGATGAAGATGAAGTAAATTTCAATACCAACTTTAACCCCCATAACCCCCCGAGTAGCCCCATAGGGGCTGAATTTCTAAAAATCCTTTCTTAGTGCAATAGTTTCGTTTGTGCGACGATATACTCGTATGATAAGTCAGTGAGTCAGGTTTGCCTTTTATAAGTATACATATAAAGGAGGTACCTTGCATATAACACTTCGTCTGCCGGGCGGTCGGGACACGCCACCAAAGCAATACGTCCTAGTACCGTTAATCATGATCTCTGTAACGCCTATATGCGAAATGAGGGTTATTCCGTTGATCCCGGCAAGTGCGAAGCGCTGAAGACCAGCCCGCTTCCGGACCTCAACGTTATTTTTCATGCTCATGGTATTCACTATCGCTTGCCAGCCGTACACGAATTCATGCATGGGACCTTCAATATAAAAACGACAATATTTTGATGTTTAGTTATTGTAGATAACTAAAAAAAGGAAAGAGAAAGAGAAATGATACGAAAACAAAGATAAGTAGAGGGAACACGAAAAGGGGAACACTGTTTTAAACGGAAATGACGTCTTGCACCTTGCAAAGCAGAGGAGAGTCTCTAGGTTTATTTTAAAACTAGCTGTACCCCCGGTTGCACTCGCGTTAAGAATTACAACGTAACGTTTGATAGCCTATATAGGCGTTCCTCGATAAATGACTATCTTACACTAAAAAAAAATTTCGGTCCAGTACTTCCTGAGATTAGCGCGTTCAGACAAACAATCAAACAAACTCTTCATCTATAAATTACAATTATATATAAGAATAACTTTAATGTAGGTTGGTTGAACTTATTTATACATTATTGGGTAGGAAGCCCCCATCCTGAATAATTTGCCACAGTCTCAGAACGGTCTCGTTACGCCACTGAACCTGTTGTAAATTTGAACTATTTTTCAAGAGTAGCACAAACCAATTCCAAAGCTGTCGCCGTCTAGAAAGTTGAACATCTCCCCGAATGAGTCCGGCATAAGGCCTGCTATGACCGTGGAGGCCTGTACGTCGTCGGGCAGCATCGGGCCGATCTCGTCCGCCGGCGTAGTGAACTCATGCGACAAGTTGCTGAAATGATTCCGGGCAGCACGAGCCTAACCAAAGGTAATAGAAAATATGTTTAAGTGTGAGAATACATAATATCTTCAACTGATTTTCAGGTGATGCAGATAAATATTTTTAATTTTTGGAAAAGTGGAAACTTAGATGGTGACCCGGTCTGACGATGTATATATCTTAGTAGCAAAATGGATTTTTTAATTGTTTATAATTTGAATACACCGGATGGAGGTTAAATAATACTGTGCACCGGGTATAAGCGCCATTTAAAACTTACCTCCGATAGCCATGTTGCTGTAAATACGACGAAAAGTGACCACATCGCTACTCCAACACACAGCGGAATAGAGTATTTTATCGGATATTTATCGTAAAACCAATATAATTGGCAATTTGGGCGTAGTTCGTTAGCTGTGTGGCTTATTTTAATAAGTAATAGGACTGTTATAATTTAGTAACTCAATGTTTATTTGTGTATTTACCAAATTCAAAAAAGGAGAAGTGTTCTCAATTCGACCGTACGATTATATATGCTTTTTTTTAATAAACTTATTTGTTTATCCATTAAATATACCCCCTATTATTCCATTCTATGAAACAATTTTATATAGGTAGGTACTTGTCGCCTAAATAAAGTTGTCTGGTAGAAATCGCTTTAAGCGATAAGGCCGTTATATTTTTGTATGTAAGTGTATACTTTTATTTTTGTTATATTTGATGAGAAATATTGGAAATGACGAGATTATTTGAAGTAAAAATCCAGATTTGTATAAAAACATTTATTTAAAAAAGCGTAAAATAGGCATACAAATTTTGGCACAAACAAAATAGTTAAAAATTAATCTACAAATAAAATATCTATTTAATAAATTCATAAAAAGATCAAATCTTGGTAAATCTGAGTATCAAGGTACCTACTTTTCTTACAAAATAAAAATGTAATGACATTTACAACTATTTCCATTATTAACCTTTCATTATATAAAACAAAATCGGGTTAGTTACACTATTTATACACGTGAACTGCTAAACCGATCATGATATCTGATTTGTTGGATTACTCACTGATCTGAATAGGTATAGTTACTAAATATTCGGCAAAATTCAATACATAAATTATGAAAATATGATTTTTCCAATGCTCGAGAACATTTTGACTAGAATCTTAGAAATCGCGCATTGGAAAAATCAGAAAATCACAGAACATTTAAATCCGTATACCTACAGCACCGCCCACGCTATAAATTCATTTTCATTTTGATTATTGTACATTTATTGAATTTAATTCATTTTGAGTATTCATTTTACTTTAATAAAAAAATAAATCTAAGTTCTGATAAAAACAACTCATTTTGTTATCATTTTAAAAATAAATTATAGGCACCTTCAACTAAAGAAACTTCGCCAACACAAAATTGTAACCAAACAAACACATTTCGAAGTCAATAAAACAGCAAAATCAAAAAAACTACCCTATTTTTCACAACACTCATTTTAATACCTATTGAATATTATCATTGACTACACACGTACAATACAAGTAGAAATTAGGAGTAACCAACTACATTATAGGTAATATACATTAAGATAGTAGTTAACAATCGTAGGACAAAGGTGGCTACACAACGCAGTCATTTACAAAATCATGTTTGATATAAATTACCCTGAAAATATATCATAACAAACATTTTGAGACTTAGTATTCTGTGCAACTTTGAAGGACATAGAAATTGCATTGTGGTAACACCTTTAGACATTAACACGAAACTATGACCATATACTTAATGTAGTGTATTTTGTAAGTCAAGACATAAAACTAGTACATAGATGCATTAAAACAAATAGCACGAAAAATGGGCTATTCAATATACAAGGTGTAAAATATATATTGATACATATACAGTTATAAAAACGGGGTACAGAAAATAAAGTATAGTAGAAGATATATCAAGAATAGGTATATTATTATATGCTTAAATAGGAAATTATACGATCATGGACTTTGTCGGTAATTTTCCTTTCTTCGAAAGTTATTACCAAAGTCGAGGGTTTTAAGCTTATGAAAGCTATGTAACACTTTAGTTTTATAGACAACCTTCGCCCTAACCTTATCGGTGCGATGAGTTTTTTTAAAAGATTAAATCTTAGGAGTAAAAAATAATAAAGATAAAAAAAAGTACATGATATCTAAGACAAATTGTCTTATAACATTTTGTCGTATTTTAGTGATAAGAGATTTTTGAATTCCGAATAATTTTGAGTATTTATAAAGTAGGGGAAAGGAAGACTAAATGGACCCGGTGAAACGGTCAACTTTGACATAATTTTGAGATTTTTAGCGCCATCTCCGAATACGTTCCGTCAAAATGCAGAACGACATTTTAGCTTTCGGTTTTTAGCTTCTATTTTTGTTTTTTCTTAAGTTTGTCTTCCTTTACCCTAATTTATTTATTTAAGCATTTGCTTGGCAAATTCAGTACAATTAAGTGTTATACACACTTTACTACGTGTGTTATCGACACGTAGAGTTGCGTCGATAACCATAAAACCAGCAATCACACAAGTAATCACTTACATGATTTAATTATGTAATTGTCAGCCTCTGCGGCGCTGCCTTTGGCAAGTCTTATCTAACCTTTTCGATATACTAAACGTTTTATCCATATCAGCCTTCTAATATAATGCATTTCTTTTAATAAATTCTTCATTCAGTTCTACTAGAGGACACGATTCCTTTCTATCTTAAAGGCACTGCCCCAATGACCAAAGAAATGACTACACCGTGAAACCAAATGGTTTTGTTTCCTTATTTTTATTCATAATTACTTTGAGTCCTTCAATCACCCTTACGAGAGTTACTCTTAACTTTGTTTATAAAGATTTAAAAAAATATTAAGGTCCCAGTAATGTTACATAATCTGCGACAGATTACGATTGACCATTAATTGCATAACGTTGTATGACATCATTTAATTCCAAATACATTATGGCACCTAAATAGGTTAGATATAAGTACGCTGTGCCACAAGAGGATGGCACTTTCAAATTGTGCGTTAAAATTACTTACATACTTGCAAGGGCATTCAAGTATTACAATATTAACGGGTACTTATCAAATATTGTTGCGTTTATACACGCAATTTAATTCATAATGGTAAATAAGCCAACAATAGTGAAAACATGAATAAGTGAATGAAGGCAGGTAGGTATAGAGATGTCACAGTAAAATAATTAAATTGTTCAAAGATTTAGGTTCAACGTAGAACATTTATGTAACACGAGACAGCTAAACCTAATCTAAACGAAGAGCTACCTATACTAGCCCAATATGATAACATCAATGCTGCCTATGCCAGTGGCGGCGCCTAGTAAGCGACTAATCATGATACTACAGTGTAAATATAAAAAAGTGAATTTTACGAGTATATTCGTGACGTCGCTCCAACAGAAAATTCCTTAGTAGAAGCGTCTCGCTAAAAGCAAATAAAAAGTTTAGTTTTTACCAGTCCGTAAGCGTGACCGTAAGAAAGTGTTACTGGCATGTCTGTGAATAGCAGTCATAGAAGTAAGAGTTAAATTAAGGTTATCATAAAAATAGAGCTAACGATTAGTGGAGCAAAGAAATTGCCTAAAGCATTTCCTGTATTCAAAATCGTACAGAACCATCAACTGTTTTAAACATATTTCAAGGAACTTTTCTCTTGTATTCCAAAACGAGTTATAACAAACCATTTTTGATACCAGAACACACATAAGCTGTGAAGTGTATAGTCGAAATTTTAGCTAGAAAGATCGTTAGCTTAAACTACTCTTAGTAATTAAGAAGGTATTCTAGGAGAACATAAAAACAATGATAAAACAGACAGTACAAATAACAATTAACAAATATAATTAAGAGATTCTAAATGTAAGACAATAGGAAACAACAAAAGCGTATAAATAACTTAAGGAAAAAACATGCAGCGGTACAAAAGCGATTGAGAGATATTTGACTGTAGAAAAGATTAATAGATAGATACTCGTAATAATGTTGTTTAAGACTTACTAAAACCTATATATAATCAAAATACTGCCGTGAAAGAAAATTCGTAGCAGTGATAATTATTCAAAACCCAAAAAACGATAAGTATGTTTTAATGGTCATCTTAACCCATTGCGAATAACCTTAATAGCACGTAAAATGAATATAATGGAGATTTTCCAATCAGATCTACCTTTATACTTAAAACAATTCAGTTTCACTTAGAACAAAATAAATCATTGAATGAAACATTGATATTAAATACCAACTAAGTTTCACATAATCACGTAACAAAATTTACATTAAGTGAAAACACAGATCAAAGGTACTAGACACATAATTTAAACTCTTCACACACACCTTACTAACGCTGATATAATTCTAACTGCATGTTGTAGGTATATATGAGTATGAAATAAAAATAAAATCAGTGATATCTAAAACAGGCGTACCAACATACCATTAAAATTAATTTTCGAACGTCAAGTGTTGACAAGGACAATTATAATATCATAGGTTCTATATAAAAAGCGCCATCAAAAAATTCGACAGTTCATTGAAGGAGAAGTCTTCATAAATGCAGGAAAGCCTCTACGGGGTAGGTTCTTAATAACACTGGATCAAAATATAATAAGTGCTTTTCTCAACTCTTAATCAAAAATTAGTTGCATGTTGCTAAATTAATCCTTGTTATTAAAAAAATTATTATTCTTATTAATCATTCTCTTAAGATAAGTCCAACAGCAAAATACTATTGCAATTGTGTGGCACTATTGATGTATCCGATTACTTATTCAGAGAAACACTCGAACTCTTACTATATTTTGATATGTATTTTATATTGAGGTGAGGTGTTTACTCTTCCTTGTCCTCGACAGCGGAGTAGAACAGCTTTTGACACGCGTGCGTAAATTTTACTGAAATTTACATAAACAAATATAATAAACAAAAATAAAAAGAAATGAAAATAATCACAAAAAAAACAACACAGAACAAAATCAAACAGGTAAATAAAAATTTAAGAAGGCCCATACAATGTAAATGTGTTTTTTCAGAATGTTTTGTTAACATTTTGACAAAAAAATTCAAATAATATTCTTTCAGTATCAGCTATTAAAATATACCTAGAAGTAACTACCCTACCCTACGTTGCTAAAAATATGTTTTCCTTGAGCACATATTAATGAACCGATTTACTAAACAAAAAATGGTAATTGACAATGCAACTTAAATGCAGCTTGATCTCTCCCAATTTATGCATTCAACATACATTACGTAGACCAATATTTGTAAGTTTCATTTAAAAACTATGTGCCCTGCGGTTTCACCCGCGTTAAGAATTGTAACGTAATGCTTGTTAGCCTATAACCTTCCTCATGATTGTAGCTATCATACACAAAAAAAATTTTCAAATCCGACTTGTAGCTCCAAACATTAGCGCTTTCAAAGAAACAAACAAACTCTTCAACTTTATATATTAGTATAGATTTTATCACTATCAGTTTTATAAGAATGTTGAGTTGAGCTTAGATTCCTCCACTAAAATGTCAATTTTCTCACTCTTGAAACATTTAAAACACAGATACCTACATGCAATGCTTAAAGCTGAAGTAATTAAATTAAAAACAGAAGCTATATACACACATAAACATATCTAATTAAAGTTCAGTAATACATCGTATTACAATAGTAGGCCAAAATTGAAAGTGTTGAAAATTTCAAAAGTGTATAAAAAATAAAATATCTAAATGTGATTCCAGATGAGACATTTGAAACTGGGAGTGTGCATGACTATGAATTTATGAGTAAAGACCATATATAAATTAGTATACTCTTAATTACAGACATTATAACACATTTAAAGCAGGCTAGATATTATATAGAGCAGTATATTTAAAATAATATGCCTACAATTATAACAATGAGACTAGACATATGAGATTTTAAGGGTTTGGATAGACATTATACTTATTTAGAACCAAGTAAATTTTGACATAGTTTGACTAAAAGACAAAACATTTAGAAAATCAAATGCAATCCGTATAGCAGCGACGTTGATAGCAATTCCAATATTTTTCCTATTAATACTCAAAACTAAAGCGACTTTAATTCGAATATGCCATTATTACTCAATTTTTCTTAAAATGTGGCGCCGTACGATACAACAGAGACTCGTCTCCGAGACAGCTAACTTAGTAAATACAAATTGGTAATACGATATTTCCTGTGTTGCACACTGATGCGTGACGTCCACATAACCAATAAATATACTATAGACACAACATCGTAGGGACATAAGAAGCGCAAGTGGCAAACGGAAATCATCAATGAAAATGTGGACATCTTACACGCGAACCCACAGTCATTGCAGCAACATCGACCAAGCAGCAAGTCAGTCACGTCAATAAGTAACAGTCATCAGAATGATGTACGTTATTAGCAAACGCGACATCTCGTCTCGGAGCCGTTTGACGCGACTGCGGTCGCTCCTCAGAAAGTTACGTATCAAACACTTACCACCGAAGCGGCCGACGGCTGGTGGCATGTTCACCACGAAGATATAGTATACGGGGATCCCGGCGCAAGTCATTAGCGCTCCGGCGAGCACCGCCACCGGCTCGCTAATGATGGGCACAATCAAGAGGAACGAGCACACTGCCACGAACAGTATCGGCATCCAGATTGGGACCTGCAAGTTCAATAACAAGTTACAGTGGGTCAAGTTTTTGAACAATCGCTAAGGACTTATTGTTCTACTACACTACTCAAGTTGTTCGATTGTTCAACAGTTTTGGAAAACATCAATGAGGGCTGTAGCGCGTGAATTCGCCGCTAGGGGCGCTAGTGTAGCGCGAGTCTCCGAAATGTCACTTGTCACTGTTTACAAGCGGGCTACACGCTTTCATTTCTGTTTAGTTTACGTCTGAGGTATTGCGATGTATATAATTTAAAATATATTTCTAATTATAGCAAATACGAGTTACGAGTCAATTAATGTCAATGCTTTAAAAGTGGAACTAAGAAAAAGAGGTGAAAAGTTAAACGGACTTAAAGAACAACTAATTCAAATGTTACATTGTATCTAGATTGTTAGACTTATGGAGCGCTGGGCAGCAATTGAAATCCCTAACTGGCAATAAGCACTACATTGATATGACCTATTATAATTTTATTCAAAACGTGCGATACTGAATATACTAGAAATATAATATTATGAATTATAATAATTATGATGAGTGTGAAGTACATGGGTAAATATAAAGGAAGCATTTTCTCATTTCATACTTTTAAGAAACAAAAATACAAATTAGGTGACCTCACACAGGCGGCAAAGAGAACGGACAAAAGTTCATAGACAACAGTATTGTTTTTATTGCCATATACAAATTTGTCATACCATAAATGCAAATCTTCTAATCTTCTCTATCTTATCTATATAATTATTTTTTGGATAACTTTTTTTGAAACTCTTTTTAAAATTTCGCATGTTAAATTGCTTATAATCTTAAATATTAACTTCAATAACACGAACCAATGAGGGTTGGTTCTTAAATGGTAGACCAACGTTTACCATGTCAGCCAGTCTAATTTACAACAACTTACAAATTGATCGATACTTCAGAAAATGCTAACACCCTTTAGTTATTGACCTGTGTACATTCTATAATAATATATAGGTTACCTTGATAGGACGCACGAGTTTGGGCTGTGTGAACCTCAGCCAGAGTACGGCGCTGCAGCTGAGTGTCGTGAAGAAGGATTCGACCACCGTGCAGTACGTTATCAACGAGGTCAGGTTGTCCGGGATCAGCATCAGGAGAGAGATCAGCATCTACAGTGGACGTTCACGTAACTTGTGTCAGTGCTTAGTGCGCTCACCACATCAAATTTGTATTCATCATAAGGTACACGTATACAGTAGATGAACTTCAAATAATACGGTGCATCGGCTTTAGGCGCTCTTTTGGCTGCGGCAGGCCGGGAGAAACAAGCCGGCGGAAAAAACTCTCGGCACTCCTTTAAAATCAAGTGTAATTAAATCATATTGTCATATATGTACATCATAATTGTTCTTAAGGTCAAAATTCTTATCTATACAGTTGACTGACCGGTCAACACACGACCAACCTCTGCAGCCCTATCACGAATAATAAAGAACTACGTTAAGTAATCGAGTTATGTACGTAACTTCACTTTAATAGCCTTTATCCATTCGTTTTAGTTCCCGATACCTGCACGGAGCGCTGTTCAAAATTCCATACAAAATTTAACTGTTAATAGTCGATGATGGATTTGTAAAATGTTCGTGATAGGGCTACTGATCGTAGACACCTCAAACTCGGAGGGTGTGTTTTTTGTATGACGTAGGCATCCGACAACAATGGATGAATCCTAGTGTGGCCCGAACAGTGGCCAGTGGCACTTGATCTAGTGTATTTTCTATGCCCAACATATATTCTATCCCCAACACATACTAACCAGAAACACGAGGGAAGGCATCGGCGACATGCACCTAACGTTGATATGTGCCAGCAACTCGGGCATGTGGCCGTTGCGAGCGCCCGCGAAACACATGCGCGATGACGTCATGATATGCACAGACAGACCGCCCACAATAGCGATTGCCACCAGACCAGGCATCACCCATCTCAACCACCCGAGAGCCTTCATAGAGAAATCCTGGGGACAAACAAATCACAGATAGTCTGGTACAGAGGTTGTCTGGTACAGAAAGGTTGTCTGGTACAAAAAAGTTGTCTGGTATAGAGATCGCTCAGTGATGAGACCGTTACAGGGTGTTCATTTTTTTTGTGATATGAAGTAGCAGACGAGCATGCAGACCACCTGGTGTTAAGTGGTCGCTGCCGCTCATGGACATCTACATCTAGCCTCAAGCAGGCTCGCTGCTGCCCCGGAGGCTGATGGTCGCCATGTAAGTGTGACCGGCAACTGCACCTTTCCACCGAAGCAGAACTGAATTGCTTTATAATTTTTTTTATTATTTAACAAAAGTGTGCGGCTAGGTTTTTATGTATACTCACCTTAAAACCTACAAGTGCTCACAACTTACCACAGCAATGGCGTCGGTGGCCAACACGCCGGTGGGGCCGAGGACCGCGAGATAAGCGACATTCGCGAGCACGTATATGCCAGTGACGAGGGGCAACGACACGTAGATGGCGCGGGGCAAGTTCACGTATGGGTTGCGAAGCTCCTCAGTCATAAAGTTCAGATAGTTCCTGTACAAGGGAATATAGTATTAACCGCGTATATGGATAGAAGCGCGTATAGCGCGCTTCCGTGCTTCGGAGGACACGTTAAGCCGTCGGTCCCGGTTAAACCTGGTCGGAGGCCCTTTGGGCGGTTTGAGGACATCCGACACGGGTTGACCACCAACCCGTATCTCTACCAATCCGCATTGGAGCAGCGCGGTAGGCGCTCCAGGCCTTCCTCGGTTGTGAGGAGAGACCCGTGCCCAGCAGTGGGACATAAAAAGGGCATAGCCCGCTGGTAGTGTAGATCGCAAATCGCAAGCGATATCTCAGATTTAGCAACTTCGGGCGCGGTCAGTGTACTTCGGAATTGTGACGGGTGTACTTGCCTTTTCTCGGTTGTGGGAAAAGACCCGTGCCCAGTAGTGGGCACAAAAAAGTATTTTAAGTATAGATAGATATTAGTCTTCATTCAATAAGTTCAATGTTTTAATATAATCATATAATAACACACCATGGAGATAGATAAAGACAATCACTCCAACACCTAGACCGGGAACAGAAATCTAAATCAACTATAATCTACTCCGCTGGGAATCGAACCACTAAGACAAAAGAAACAATTATGTATTTAAACAAATATGGATATTATGAGTAAGCACAAAGGTATTACAATATCATGTTAGTCAAGACATATTAACTTTAACAGGTACAAACTAAGTTGAGTTCTAAAATGACAATTTGAAATGAGAATTTGTACAGAATGGATACTTACCATCCGGAGTATGAGAATATGCCAGAGTAGAATGCCACGGACCAGTCGCTGAGGGAGTACTTCGTTCCAACCCAACCGTCTTCGAAATTCTCGACGCCACCTGTCGATTTCATTAGAATCAAATCCAAAATCTATACATTATACATAAATATATAATACAACTATAACTAATGGCTATCCGCACGTTGAATATATTTGAGAAAAACTATAATAGTGGATTTTTAATTATGCAATAGAAGTCAAAAAAATGTTTTTTAGAATTTTTGCTTGTACGTTAAGAGCGTGTTTAACTCAGAAACGGCTTAACCGATTTGGGTGCGGTTCACTATGACCATCGGGAATAATGTGGCTACCTTTAAAATGACAAATATGTTTTCAATAAGACGTATCCGTGTCTAAACAAACTCACAATTCAAACTCACATTCGCACTCTTTATAGAGAAGACTTCAAAGTGAATCCAAATAAATAAATTACCTTTAACCATCCAAACGATACCCCCGAGGATGATGACGACTAAGGCCGTGATTTTCGTGAACATAAACACATTCTGTAGTTTAGTGGTGAACCTGACGTTAAAGGCGTTGATGAAGGTAAGGAGACCTGCAAGGAAATATGTACTTAGAGGAAATTATCTTTATCAAAAGTTTGTTTTTCAAGAAAGTGTAGTTGTGAGAAAACTTTACTTACATATGGTAGCCGCAGCCAGTAGCTTCTTCGCCAGCGGAATATTGCCGCAGTTGGGCAATGCCGTCTCGAGAATATTACTTGCAAACGTAAGCGCCATTATAGCATTGGTGCTTGGCCTGGTGGCACAGAAAAGGTAATATAAAGTTATATTCAGTTAAATGCCCTGTTATGTGCTAATATTAAAAGCAGGCGCAATAAGGTACAGGTTATATTAAATAATCGGTTAGTTGAATGAAATTAAATGAAGTGAAAAATACATAAAAGTACGAGTACGTACATACGCAAAGAAATCTCTATAAACAAAAAAGGTAGTTTACTAACACAAAAACCATATTCGCGTCCCATAGATACAGGAAGGCCGGAAGAGGCCCGAACGCCTTATTTATGTAGTGGTAGTCACCGCCGCTTTGGGCCAAAGCAGTACCTGAAATAGAAGAAAAATAGAACTTGAATTCGAATATTTCTATGATCCCCTTGATATCAAGACAAACATATTTTGGCTGGCATTATTACATTATTATGGGAGAAAATTTACTAATGCTAGTAGCGCTTATTACTTATTTAACACATAGGTATCAGAAGTAGGCAATCGGACCCCATCTAGTAGAAGAAGAACCTGTAGAAGAAGAAGCACGGCTGAAATATACAATCACGACAGCGTCCTGAAGGGCTGCACTCAACGTGTTCAAAGAGAAACTATAAAATTATTTCGACAACATATTGCCAAACACGAGGAACGGACTATTGGTTAGTTGGTCCAGGACTTTAAATGAGGAGAACGGATGATTGCAACATTGTCGTTTGTCGTCAAAATCCAAGGGCGAATTAATAAATTTTAAGTGATTAATCATGTCACTTATTAGCGAGGATCGTAAAGGAGAGGGTTTCAAAACTGTGAGAACCTTGTGCCCAACACAAATAGGAGCTTGTAGATCACTCAACTGTTTAATTTCTTTCTACCAACATTCAGTTGACTTACGTTAAGAGGATCAATTGGCATTGTAAACAATCTATTTTTACTTACATAAGTCAAAGTATCTTCATCTATCGAAGTATCAGTTCTTATTATGGAAAATTTAATAAGAAACCATTTAAGCTGATCAGTTAAATAGAAACTTTGAACGATAAAGAATCCTGTTTTGATTGATTTTTCTCTTAAAATTAATTAACTATGTACTCTTAACTTTTAAGATAACCACGGTAATCATTATATACTGGCGGGGTAGATAACTTTCTGACCAAATTTCTGATCCATATATTTATAAATGTTTGAGGACATGGGTGTATGTAACCTTTTTAGTAATAAATTTATAATTGTGATGTCTGATTCTGTCATCTTAACATCTAGGTGGCCTGTAAGCTAGTTTACTACTCATAAACGATAAAAAAATATTCGTTTAGAAATACTACTAAGCCACTCCTGTGAATTTTTACTCTACCAATAGCGTCATTGTTTCTCGGTCCGTGTCGGCGCTGACCCTATAGAATATTAATATATACACAGCCTAGACATATGTGAGCTGTATCGATCGCGTCACCCACGTGGCAAGCGCGCCCGGGCTTCTGTACACTGCCCAATAACTCAGCGGGAGAAAATCAATAGTCTGCGACAACTTCGACAACTTTCAAAATTTTTGTTAGGAAATATTTTAACGAACGTTGCTGCGCTGTGAACTTACACGTAGATAATTGTCTCTACGAATATGATTTAACATATTCTAGGTATTTGGCTTCAACCCTTTTTA
>DWQK01000503.1:0-20435 GCA_018231225.1 Noctuana stator
ATTCTAAAATATCTGCATAAATACAATGACCCGAAGTTAACAACTGAACCGCGGTTCCCAGGCAGTGACATCGCCTGTCGGAGATCTCCCCTTTTCCTCCACAATGAGATCGCTGTTTTGTGTATTTACTCGTAATTTAATTTTTGCCGTACAATAAAGCGGAATTTATTGTTTTTTTCTTTAACCTATATTCAACTAATATTATAAACGCGAAAGTCAGACGAAGTCGCGGGCACCAGCTAGTTCATAATATACTAAGTTAACTAAAGCACACATTAAATTTAGGGAAATAAAACTCCAATAGTTGAAGAACATTCGCTAACAGATGGCGCTGCAGGTCACCGATTTTCTATCCCCGAGACCTCTAGTTTACATAAAACGGGAAAAGTTTTCTTGTTCCCTATCTCTATCTTCAGTTTCCTTTAAATCAATACTTTGGCAGGCGCGGGTATCGAAAACATTTTATTTGAAACTCTTTAGATAAAAGTACTTTCAGGGGAGCCGTGATATGGAACGTCGGATGACGGAAAAGGTTGTGGTTGGAAATAAGCGTTACGAATTTTCCGATAAGCTGAGATTCTGTATTGCATCACAGAATAGATGATAGTGCTACACTTATAGTACAAAAGCTCTATACCGCAACTATATATAAATAAACAGCACTTCCTCGGAAAGAGGGAGGAGTAAATCCACTAAGCAACGAGTATATTGTTTCTTCTATACCTATTGAATTCACCTTTAATCAATTTTCATTTTTCCCTTTTAACATAATACAGAAATTAAAGAGATCAAAACCAAGAACATTCGACTGTGAATCGCCATCTTATTTTCTTGGTGTTCAAAGAAAAATATAATTTTACTTTCCTCAATATTGCTTCCGTTAGAGGCTCTTGTGGGAAATGTTTCTGGGCTGTTGTTTGTATCTTTTATAACTTCTGTTGTTTTATTATTGTAACGTTGCTTTTTATTTACCTTAGTACATACCATTATTAATATAATATTGTATAATAAATATGATTGGATAAAATAGTGAGTATTTAAGGAAAATATTAATGTTACTTACTAAGGCACTTTGTAATTACATTCAGATATAACAGATTTCATTGTAATAAGGTTTATACATATCCGTATATAACTAACTTTCAGTATCCACACTTTCCAAGCGGCCAAAACTTATGAAGATTGTTTCGAGATTCTGCCTATTATGAATGCAAAACCTAGTGTCTAACTTTTGGACTAAGTTATGTTCACTTGCGTTATTAGAATAATTAACACACCATATAGGTAAACTTATATATAATTATGTTAGAGTTTCTAAGTTTCAGCGGCATAATTTGGCTGTTTGAAGTTCGAGTGACTTTGATAGAAGTGAAAGTCATGTATTTAGTGAAAATTCAGAAGTACCTAGAGAATTTAAAACTGTTTTACCAAGTCGGCCTTATTTCTAAATTAGGTACGTTTACAGTACTATTCAGTAGCTATTTTGCTTAATATTTTACTACGTGCAGATATCTATTTACTTCTATTAGAATTTATAATAAAACAGTAGGATTATTTTATGGAAATACGGGTTAGTGGCTAACTCATGTCGGATTCTTTCAAACTGCCAAGAGCCGCCAAAAAGTATACAATCAGGTTTTAAGATTGTTATCTATTGATAACAGCTTAGAACCGATGGCCTAACTTAAGCGCACTTTAAATTTCCACTAGCGATTGCCTGTCCGGGTACCGAATTTGCCTGAAGTTGCTTAATCTGTCAAAGAGCTGTAGATCCAGACTACAAGAGAGGCTATGCGCGAGGCAAGATATGCGAGTAGTATTATTAAAATGCACTAAACAAGAACAAACATTAACTCGCTGCCATTAACTCCTACTAAAATCTTATTGGACCGTATTTCAGAACATGTGATTCCGACTTGCCTATTCTTGAATCGTACTTTGTCCACACGACGCCATTCAAATCCCTTTGTAAGTTGCAGGGGCAGACGGCCGATATCGTTACAATGATTTCTAAGGTGACCCTACACGTGCGAGATTGTACCAGACACGGTATTTTTGCTTGAAGAGTTACATAGTTAAATCGAAAACCCCTAGTATGACGTTTTGAAGTTCACGTAACATGTGATTTTAAGTACAAATAATTTTTTGTTTAGTGTTTCAAGTTTCTCTATACATTGAGTTAATGACAATAAAGAACAGCCAGTGAGTGACAAGAGTAATTTTAGTAATTTTTGCTAGCAGCGGCATCGCATTTATTGCACCCAAAAAAAGGAATATTCAACTTTGAGTCAACATTACCTTTTAAACTCGCAGTTGCAAAATGAATTATTTGTTTCGCATATTACCTATCTTTGTCGCAGTTCAATTCAGAACATCTGTAAGTCATTCTGATCGAAAGCGACTTTAATATAAATATTGATGCTATGTTAGAAGCAGAAAAGTAATTATTTTGAAACGTTCTCGAGTTGTATGGCTTTGTTGTTGAAATATACCACCAGCTCAATTCCTTTGCGTGGGGGAGGGTACACTACAAACATTTAACGATATTGTTCCGACGTAAGGTACTGGTGATTTGTAGGTAAGGCAAGTCATTGTTTATTAATGGGATTGACTTTTCTTCTTTTATCTAGTTCACTAGAACTGTAGTTAAAGATTTCTGTCAGACTCAAGATTAATTTGTTTTTTAAGATGTTCTTTTTGTTGGAGGCTTCATAATACTTTCAAGAATAATAATTGCGTGATGTCTTTTTCGATACTGTTTTTATAAGAGTATCGAGAACCTAATTGATTATATTATTTCTCATTCAGCTCATCGTTGAAGTGAAACGCTGTAAGAAAACCTAATTGCGCTTGAGAGTTCTCCGAAACATTCTCAAAAGGGATTTAAAGTCAACGAACCCACACTTTACCTAACACCTTCTCATATTTTAGAATCTCGTTGAGATATGACAGATATACAATATATTATTATACACATGACTCCATGCAATTTTAGGCAATTTTTTTCAATCATCTAATTTTGTCATATACATAATAATTATAATAAAATAGTTTGTATAACTCTTAAACAACGTTTAAAAATTATATTATATCGGATAACCGCACAAAAAAAATTGTATCTGTGGTAAAAATCGGTACAGTTTAAGTCTGAATAAACGCTACCTTTTCAAACAATTGTTTGTGACAAAGCGTTCAACAAAAGAGTAGAGAGGTAATCGTTGAGAGCTCTGTCTGTAGTGAAGCTCTGAAGAAAAGTGCTCTATGAAAGGTCTGAAATGCCTCCAAGTCTTAAAGGAGAACGGAAGTGTTTTCATACAACAATAAGCTTAACAATAGCTGAAGCAATGAAATCATCTTGGTTTCGGAAAATTGTGGCTCTTAAAAACTAAAAGGAAATTATTTGAGAAGTTACTCCATCCTGTGCCGTACAATAATCTACAACAGTAAGTACGAATGCACAATCGAAAATGATGTTGTAAGAGTCGTAAAGACATTACTTTTTTGGTGATCTGCTATCCTATGGATTGGAGTTCTATGGATGCATCTCAAGGTTAACGCTGTCAATGTGCGGTTCGCAAGTGTCTTTTCTGTGTGATCTACCTTCTCAAAAGTTTCAGACATCTAAATCTTAACTTTTCGTATTAGCACTTTCCGACATTGATTTAAATTTTTCTCTTTAACAAGTTATGTCATATAATATAATATGTACGCCATTGACAAAACTAGAGAAAATTGAAATGGAACCACACGAAAAGCACCAGATTTCAAATACAAAAATAATCATCGAAATCGGTTCAGCCCAGTCAAAAGTTATGAGGTGAAAACATAAAAAAATATTGTCGAATTTAGAACCTTCTACTGTTCTGAAGTTGGTTTAAAACCTATCTTAAAGAACTTTCAGCAAATGTTATTATTGTATATCATAGTGTACGCACTGTACGTTGACATAGGTACCAAGCTATACGCTCATTTAGCTGCCTGTCAAACTGAAGCGACCTGAACAATACCTCGGGACTACTGCCCAGGTCATTCCCCTCTCTAAGCCTTAATGTCTAAGGATTAAGGTCGTTAAATTAAGAAGCTGAAGATATTGTAAAATTACTTTCAGGTGCTTTTAATGTCTACTACGTACTATTCATGAACGGCATTGTGTCTGTACTTATAAAAAAAATCTCTACAACTACTATACACTATTACTAAAAACGCCATAATCCTTAACGTGTCTTCACCATATTTTTTCGTCTTTTTTATTTTAAGGTTGTCTGAAAGAGATCACTGCAATTATATTTACTGTGCTTATACTTATACTGATGGTTTTTGTATATGACATCTTTTAACACGTTATAGTCAGTTATAGACGTTAAAAATATAATACAAAATAAATGGACGTTAAAATATTTGAGTCAAAACGACAACCCATGTAGTGTAGTACCATAGTGACCATGCCGGTCCACCGACCGAAGGGCAAGGTTCGATTCCCGGCGAAGAAGAAAAAACAAACGTATAAGTATTTCTGTTCCCGTTTTATGTGTTTGTGTACTAATTATCTTTGTGTGTATTCATGGCATCAAAGACACAGGGACTACTAGTGTTGGACTGTGAGTGTGAAGCGTTATTTAGGTTCGGTTTTAGAGTTCAGCTATGAGGAATAACAATGCCATTAGCTGGCTTGATAAGGGATTTCATCCTATTACCTGCGAATCACATCAGAAGCAGTGCACCGAATAGGTACCCAGTATTGATTCTCAGCGTGACTTCATACTATGCTATGTACAATATAGTGAACAGAACAAAATGGCCGCATTGTTTCGTACTGCCAATAAACTGTGGCTTAGCTTCTGTTTCATACAATTTCATTATACAGGGAACTTGAAGGTTTACATGCTTTTCCAGAGTAAATCAATTCATGGTAGGTCAAGGATGTATAAGAATAACATTGTTTTTTCTTAACATTTGTTTACTTGAGAGTTATCAGGTCATGATAAATGGTAGTCGGTAACTTTCCACCTCTAATCTCAAATAGTACTTACCTAATAAAAATTGTTTAAAAACATATTTACACTGACATTTGTGAAGGATATAGCACACTTATTTGCCAGAAACCACAAAAACCTATTTGAAAAGGTCGACCTAGATATAGAATAAATAAATGAACAAGGCCTTTTTGTGGATAAACCATCTTAAGAGCAATCTTCTTAACCTTTTTGAGAATTTTATGGCGAACTCTCAGATTGCAGGCACCATGCACAGTTGTTTGTCACCATTTTTTTTCAGCCCTACAGCTAATGACATTTAATTGCTTAAAACGCATAGGTATAACTGGGATTTGAACCCGTTCCTTTCAATTGAGAGGCCACTGCGCTATGACCGCTCTATATCCATATTTAATAATATATGTAAACCTATAATAAAATCAGAGCTGACTTTAATTAACCTTACAAATATTGCCTTCAGTGTATTAATTATAGCCTCGAGATGAATAAACACGCGTCGTTTATTGGCACTCCAAACTTCCCTATTTATGGTCTATATATTCGTGGCCAATATCCGCGTTCTGATGATTCATATTGTAGTCGGGACAGTTTATTCAGAGGTATATTCGTGAAGCTTTTTGTTTATTAACATAGCAATGTTTGGTATTTAATAGCTGTTAAGGGCATTTTTAAACGTTTGTAACATGATCTTCATCTAAGTAAGGAGACAACCTTTCTTCCTGGATGATGTAGATCGTAGCTTGAATCGAGCTCGTAGTGAAAACTTTGCAATGTATAAATTTTGATGGGTAATTAAAGTCTCTGTTGTTGTAGAGTGCTTATTTTTGAAGTTATAAAGGTAGTTGAAGTTGATCGTCCAATAAAATTATTCATTGACACAAATCTGACAAACTATACACAGATAGTTATGCTTACATTAGATAGACATAAAGTTGGAAACTTATCGCTACTAACTTTCTCCTCTTTCAGAAGATTGTAAGTATCTAATTTCTCATAACTGAGCGAGTAACTTGACTAATTAACGAATAACTTCGTAAAAATAATGTTGTTTACTTTCGAACCAAAACCTCGCCTGGAGCCTACGCAGCTTAAGGCAGTTTTGACCTTTCACTTCATTAGTATTTTTTGTATTTCGGCGAAGATATTTTGGTATAAAAAGGTAACTATTCAATGGAAACATAACTCTTTGGCTGACAAAACCCAACTAATGTTTAAAAGGAAGTTCCTTTTAAACATGAGTTGGGTTTTGACTTCCGAATAGCTTATTCACGTTGTTTAAAAGGCTATATGCGGCATGAGTTTTCCAGCATATAAAAAGTTGTGTTAAGAACAATGAATGTAGAAAATTTACCTATTTATTAGTTTAAAATCCGAACCTGCAAACCTGCCTTGCAAACGTTACTCTGCCATATAAGTTTTATTTGTAGTTAAAACTAATGTAATTATTGTGTAATTGAAAGTTTTAACAAACGATAAAATCTATCGTTAAATTATTTAGATATAAAAAAAAATTAAAATTTTAATAATCTTAATCACATAGGCATGCTCATCCATGCTGACTTAAGATTTTATTTTATTTTATTTAAATATTTATTTTCGAATATTTTATTTTCGTTTCATTTCCAAAATATACTTTTTTGCAACTTCCTTATAATGAAACTATATTAGGTACCTAATATTCATAACTCATACACATTTTTTGAAATATGATTTCAAAATTTAAATGCAGTGCAGATAATAAAAAGATGTATCTTTTTCTTTTGTGTACTCGTTCCCGTTTGTGGGTCGAGTGTAAACGAATGCAAATTAAAGTGAAATGTTTATTGTCTCTACAGAGTGCATGCAAATGAATATTTATAAACGAGTTAAATGTTTTATAATACGAATGGGTGTCACGTAGTCTTTGTAAGGTGATATTAAAACATAAATAAACTTTTTAAAAATAGTCATTTTTAATGTACCGATAGAAGGTATGTACAAAGTTTTCTCTCACCGACGCCGCGATGACATCACAGCGTAAATATTATTAAAATGTCCCAGAGATAAAAAAGAGCGTGATTTCGTCATTCAAATTGATACCATAAAATAAGTAAGTAGGAATCTAAACAAAGTTCTCGTATGTATCTAAATAATTCTCATCTCGCACCTACTGATATCGTTAAAATAAATGTGAAGTACCGAGCTACAGCGCGGCGTTCGTAACTATTCGTTTATCCTCAACTTACCTCGAATTTCTTGAAGAGATCGTTAATCGCTTCTGAGGTAAGCAGTGTCTATTACTCCTTCGTAAATGCGCATTTACTCTGAAGCGTAAGTTTCCGTATCTTATTATTCGTTACCATTAAATAACTAAAAACTCAGATTTAAGTATTTAATCAATTTTTACTTACGGTCTATATCTTATGAGACATTGTGACCTTTTGAACTGTGTAATCGAAAACGTGTTTTCTACCGTTACCCGTAGCAATGCTACGCGTTTAATGCTACGCGGTGCTTGCTACGGGTTGGAAGCTGCTACGAATTTACTTTCGAGAATAATACCTACGTGATACCTATCACCACACCTGTAATATTATTATTTTGTTTACACCTTACATACCTTTAATATAAATAACACAAGTATTATAAACACTAGTATAACATATTAAACTGTCCGTCAACGTTTTCTCTGCCTCGCTTAAAGTTGACCGCCTTTTAAACCAATATGTTTAAGGTATAATAAAGTTTTAATAAACAAATAAACGAGAATGGCAAGAGGAGGTACATATAATGAAGAAGAAGATAATTATATTATATATGGAAAGCCTATCTTAGGATGTTACCAGACCAATTACTCCTATACTGTAGACACCCTGGTGGTTGTCACAATCTTTCACAGAATATTATTTAGTAATTTCTTGAAACTCTAATATAGTAAAATAAAAATAAATAAGAATAAAGAAATCGGTACAATTTTTGTTTTTCTCTATCTTATTGTGTTCATAACGTTTGAGTCTTTGTAAGCCTCAGTTCTAAGTAAACAAAATAATTCATAACGCTACTTACAAAAGTTCAGAACTTTCTGAAGATTAAATTATGAGCAGGGCCAGAGCAAAATACTTCCTTCACTGGTTTTATGGAGTATTTCCTGTCTTGAACGACATGGTCTGGTTATGAAATAATATTTGTTGTTGTTTCTAATGTACGTAACGTGTAGGTACGAGTATATTCTTCATTTTTCATACTCACGGCTTTACACTGCACTGGACTGAATGGTAGACTAGGCATAGTAACTACACCATACGGGTCGTCAAAACAAAACACGTAAAGTTTGAAAAAATAACGTGTATCGGGCGCTTTAAATCATATTATTTACATGATTTTAAGTATTTATTCGAGGCTTTATTGTATTGTATTGCTGTGGTATTTCTTTGACGTTTAAGAGCGAATGACACCTAAAACAATTTTAAAAATTCATAGAAATCTATATAAATTCTGCGTATGAAAACAATGGTTGAAAGAATTTATAAGAGTTGTTTTATTTTTTCTTGTAACAACAAATACGCCGACGTGGCCTCGCGCGACACAAGTTAATTATTTTCTGTAAACTTTCCGCTTTTATTTTCTCCGTTAAGGCTGTCATCTGGTAAATATTTACTGCTTTTAACGTTATTACAAAATAAACAATGTCAGTTTTGTATTCTTTATTGTTTAGTTAAAGTTAAAGTTATTTAAATATTACTACGCAAATTGCTTTGAGAAGTAGGTATAAATCTTTAAGTGATATTGAAAAGTAAGTAGTTTGATAAGTGACGTTCACAAGTCGCTCTTCCTTGGTTAACGCGTCGTTTAATTTTAACTTTTAATAAACTTTCGTTCAAAACAATGAAAGTGACAAAATCTTTTATGAGAAATAAAGATCTTAAACCAATTCAATCTAATTTTACTTCCGAAACATTATGTGTGTTTCTTTATGCGCGTGTCAGATATTGTAAAAGGATTAAAGTTTGATAAATGATCCAGCAGTTTGCCGCTATCTTCCTCAGGTCATCAGAACCATCGGGCCGGAGGACGCCCTGTGCTCCTTTTGCCGAAACGCGGTCTCCATTCGAGGGCTTGTCTTCTCCATCGGTTGTCAGACCTTCGAACGATGTGGCCTGCTCACTGCAACTTAAGTGTGCTAATCCTGCGAGCTATGTCGGTGACCTTAGTTCTTCTACGGATTTCGTCGTTGCGGATTCTACCGCGTAGAGAAATTTGCTTATATAATATTAATATATAGGTATCTATTATTGTTGGCATCAACTATTTTACGTGTAGACAATATCTAAGACATTCTGATTTGCCATGAAACAAGGTCACTTACTGAGTGTTTCTATGAAAAATGTTCAATATTAACCTCATGCCGGCGCTGTCAGATTTTATTAAATCTTTCCTCGTCGTGTCTAAAAGTTATATTGGCAGCCGACTATTCAATCAATTTCCACTGTTCTGGAACTAAGTTGCCAGTTTTGGGAAAGAGTTGGGAAAATGCCTATCAGTTTTCGACACCAACGGAATATCGTCATAATAATATTTGATATTGAGCCTTGATGAAATTTTTTGACAAGTAACGCTTAAGGCGGTCTCGGTTGCCGACGGCTTTTCGTTTGGCTTCACCTTTCCTCGCCTCTTCGGCTGAATACATATGTTACTTTTAACCGCAATCTAGTAAATAAATTAAGAATGTCCAACTTCATTTGCTGTATCGCTATTACAATGTATGAGAACAATTTTATGTCAAAATAAAATCAATGTCAATTTGTTGTCAATTTTGAAGAGAATAAAGAGGTCCGAAAAGCTGTCACAGTATTCGCCAATAACTTCTAATAAAATTAACATTTCTCATTATTAAATTAAAACTTCTATGTAAGTTATTACAGCGTCGAAGCTCACAGCAGAACAAACAACTCGGAACAAAACGTTACATAAACTATGAAGAAATTTACTGCTGCCAATAAAAGTTAGGGAAGAGATATTGTTACGAACGCCGACCTGCGACCGAGTTCGGTTTTATAGCGCTTCCAGGCCTTTAGGCGATTTCCACACGTGAGAAGACTAAATTGAAAAGACGTGAATTTGAATTAAAAACGAGAGTCAAAAAAAGTGTAGATTTCTGTTTTCAATATGAAGACACTGCTTTCTGTAAAAAAGTTAAAACGTACAGCTATTACCAGGGCTACACAGAATTCCTATATTCGTATTTCGTATTCGAATTCGTATTATTCGTATTAAATACAGATGTCTTTTTCTTCTTTGGATTACGTTCTCGATCTGGAACACGGGTATATTGTGCAGTTTCACACGCCCAGAATTATTTTCTAAGCGGCCATGCATCTTTTCAAAGATTTCTTACATGTCAACAAACGGAGCCCTTAGGTGGTTTCGTTCTCACAATTACAGGGAAGTGATGCAATGCGGCTTGCTCTGAAACTGAATGGCGGCGTGGCGGTGTGAAGGCAGCTTTATGTTACATGAATGGCAAATGAACAGGGGCCGGAGTATTCTATTTTACCATCAGTGGCTTCTGAACAGTTTCATTATGGTCTTAAGTAGGAATGGTGTTGATCGTGATTTCAATATTCGATAATAGGTTCGCGAAACACCTTGAGAGAACACTCGATATCTCGACTTACATCAATAATATATTATAATATTTTATTTATAAAACTCTTCCTCACATCTATTGGCGAGTAGCTTTGAGTGAATAAATACTCTAAGATGAGTAGTGAAGAACTAACTGCTTTTTATAGCAGTTTTTTCGCCAGAAAACACGGATAAAAACGACGTTTTTTAAAAATGTAAACTACGAGTAGCTAGATCGATTTTACGCCGGCAAAACTCCTTTCATGAATTCTAAATTTCATGAAAATTGTTGGAGCCGTTGCCGCGATTCAGATTATATAATATATTGGTGTACATACAATGTATATAATATTATAATTAATGTATATAATATTACAATTAATATTACTCGTTTAAAGGTATTAGATAATATAATTTATTGTATCGTGTTCATATTGAAATGTAACTAAAAGGGCACATAATCGTGTTGTCCTGTTGCAAATAATACTGTCCCGTTATCATTACAGTCTTCTCTATAATCCCCCCTCCGTTAATGGTATTACCATTCATTCTCAACAAAAAAGATGTTTCCGATTCCGGTTCCCTGGAAATCTCTGATGTAATAACATTTTCATAGCTTATTCTGTAGTATAAGTATAGGTACTTAATTTATTTCGTTCTTTCGAAAGCCGACCCCTGCGTTTCTTTAGGCATTTAATTAATTTAGCCCCGAAGAAACAAAAAAATCATTTGGATTTATTTGTGATCCTGTTCTTTTTTCGCCATTCGAGCCGGTGTGTAATTAAATATTTTGTTTTCTTTTATAAGTACACTTTTGTGGAAATGTTTGACCTTCTTTCGAGTAACGATAATACCTACTGCATAACAATTATATATCTGAACGTTTAAAGACACAGACAAAATGATTTATTTGCTCAAAACTTTAGTTTCTTGGAACATGTTTATCATATTTGTTGTTTAGAAAGGGAGATGGATAGTTTTAAAACACTTTCAGTTAATATATAAAAGTGGATTTAGCTTTTATTCCCTGCTTGGACTTTCAAATTTATTTACGCCTCACTTCAGCGCGTTGAGCTTAAAACAAATGCCGCTAGAAAAATGCTTAAAAATGGCTGCGGATATTACGCTAACGCTGACTTTAAATGAATCTGTTTTGTGCTTGTGAAATATGAATATTACTAGAGTATTCGTGTGGGATGTTAGCAAAAATGTACCTAAAAATGGATAGCGCTATTAATATAATTTTCTATTTAATCTCCTCTATATAAATAAATCACCGAATCGTTCTAGTTACACCAGTTATAACTCATATCGGCTGCACTGATTCAGATTATCTATCCATTAGGTATGCATGTCTGTATAAGATAGAAAAATGACACAGACTCCGAAATAAATTATTGAAGTCTGTAACGATTTATATTATGTATTACTTTTAAGTTTGAAGTCGGCTTTCATCTTTTTTATTTCCTTAAATCCTATATGCACTAATTTACATCGAGATAAGATAATTATGTATCCAGCTTTCAATAGCATGTGGATGATGAGAATACTAGCAGGTCCAATTAGATAGAAAAGTCTAATTAATACCATCATGACATAATGATTCTTTTCATTAAGGATCTTTTAGCATAAAGAAGACAAAGAAGCAGCCTTAATGACTGAAAATGTCCTCAAGGTATTACCAGACAAAAGATACCTGGAAAGCAGTATCAAATTTTTTAATACTACACAGAACTTTTAATAAGATCTCGATATACAAAGGCTTTATAATTTGATTTATACTCGTTTTTAAAAAGCGATGGTCGTTGAACAGAAATTTCTAATGGAAATACCTAACGTTGGTAGAAAATATGGCGGATTTTTGGAGGAAAATCTCAACGGAATTCTTAGATATTTTTAGTCTACTACTGGTTGCTTGAGATTGAATTTCAATTGATAAAAAAATATGTACCTACCTAAAGAAAACAAGTACCTAAATAAGAAATTCTGCACTTTTCAGAGTCTGATTTCTTTAATGTGTGAAAATGCAAGTTATATGTAGGTTAGTGGGTTTAAATTTGGAACACGAGGTCAGCCATTTGCAATTTCGGGCAGCGCTTAAATTCGTGCCAAGTCAAAATTATGTAAAATGAAATCGTAAAATGTACTTTATGTTAAGAGGCAGAATTAAAAAGTTATTAATAGATAATCGACATCAAAATAGACGAAAAATTTTATAATTGCTGTCATCTAAATCAATAATGGAAATTATATTTTTTTCACCCCTTCACTTTTCCCACCGTGCAACAAGTTTTGTGATACCTATTTAACAAGTAGATACCTATTTAAGCATATTTTCGAGACTGGAATACGGTCCTAATTCTGGAATCTAGTAATTCTAGATCGAAACACTTAATTAAGTACAAATGAGTGAGTTTTCATAAGCAAATCAGTAATTTCAAGAAGAGTAAAAAAGACAATTTTACTGACAAAGAAGAAAGAAAATAAAGACAATATCATGAAAAGTCAGTATTTTAAATGATCTTAATATAAGATATCGACAATAATTTAGAAGTTTAGCGACGTTGCGAAGTCTCGTTGTCGAAAAGTCAGCAGTTAGGGAGTTTCTATAATAAGGCAAACTGCTGAAGCGGTAAATTAATTAAGTACAGAACAATACTTGAAATATCTCAGGTGCTTTTAGACTTTGTTCGTGCTGGATTACGATTAGCGAAGTTTGTTCTACTACAAATGCTAAGTACATAATTCCTTATTTAAATGTGAGTCGATGTCCTAACTTATTTTAACTATAAACTTTATTTTACTATCAATATTTTAGCTTCTACTTGAATACCTACTATTCAAGTAAGATATGACGGAGATGATGACATTATTGCATACAACTCTGTCTTATTACTGAAATGGATTAATACTATTTTTTCTTGTTAACGCAAATAATTGAAATATCGTTTCTGAAAAGGCTCACTGAAAATCAGCGCTGCGGCTATGTCGCCGCCACTTTAATGCTGGAAGGAACCTTTTTGTCACGGCGAGGAAACTAATGTATCCAATTTTGTTTTGTAAATTGTTTTTATAATTATGTTGTGTTTTTGTTCGTGACAAATAAATGATTTTTCTTTGTTTCTTTGTTTATACAACACCTATAAGCAATAACCGCATACATAAATGGAGCGATGCAAAATAAAAAAAAATATCTATCTTGTTCTTCCATGAATATTAAAACAATGTAATAAAAAGTCTATGACAGTTTTGCGCTACCGTGCACAGAGCAGCCGCTTCATCAGCCGGTAAATAAAATTGCTCAGACGATAAATAAATCAATACCTTGTAGGTATCATAAAACGGTAATCGAATCATAAATTAATTAATTAAAATACATTTTTTATATTTTTAAATATGCACAGGTATCGATGAAGACCTTCGAAAGGGGGTCGATGACTTTTACGTTTACGTTACGTTTTAAGAAGAGAGTGACATATTTTAAAGTTGTTTAAAGTATGAATTTTTCATTGAATTCAATAAACATAACCTGTTTATAACAAACTTTTCACGGAAAATATAATTAATTGTTTCATTGAACATGACGTCATAGGACAATACTATCTGCCTTTTCTTTATGGTTCTATGCTCCTCCTATTTCCTTTATCCTTTGTCCACTTATACTTTTTTACCCAGGTTGTTTTAAAAGGCAACGAACTATCCATTCATTTGTATATAGAAACATGCGCACTCCTACATTACACTACTCTAACCGAGACTACAAAGATATCGTTAAGGGATTTAACCTTTAGGTTGATGACCTCCCTTTAGATACAAATTTAACTATATTGTACACATTTTGTCGAAGTTCAGAAATACATATAGTCGTAGTTAAGAGTTCATTCAGTGTTCTTTGTTTGATGTACTGAAGATTAATACGTGGGTGTTGATAATAAAATTGCGTTAGGATTTCTCAACTTACGTTCACAAATAAAACTTTGTGTCAAACAGATGAACTCATTTTTCTATCATGGTGGCCTTCCTTCATATCCATAGAGCAAATACAAAGAGGGGAAATACATTTTCTTTTTCTTTACCATCGATGAATTGACAACACGCCCTCGTTCCTTAGACAAAGATATTCACTGGAAGGCAAAAGGCTTCTTTGCTTACATACAGTCCTCTCCGAATCTGGTCGCGTGACTATCTAACTGCTATGTTAACCAAAACAGTTCTAGCAATCCGTTAGCGTTAATTCAGTAAAAGGGCTTATAGGATAGGCCCTTAGTGGCCTGTCTTCTCGTTGTCTTCAATTTAACCTGGAAAATAAACTACCTGTACCCATACGATGCTCACAACCACCCTAACCCACCACAATATTGTTACTGTCATAGTCCCGTGACAATATAAGATAACATCAAAAGGAATTTAATTAAAGCAAGGAAGACTGTTAACAACGTACATTCCTAACGAAGGGCCTTCTGCCTGAGAGACGCGACAGTTCGTGTCGTTTCAGCTAAATTAAAGCAATGGCAACATTTCTAGGCGTAGGCTAGCTTTTTAAGAGTTGTTTGAGGACACGGATTAATAGAGCTGTGGGAATAAAATGCAAGGTGTGACAAGTGAAAGGTATTATTTACCTCGGGTTAATTTTTGGAAATTTTTCTTTGCATCAAAAAAAGCTTATCGCTTCACACTCTCAGCCCCACTCTAGGATATCATGTGGGTGCTATTGACAGAGACAAAGATTATTACAAATAACACCCATACCGGTAATAGAAATCTAAATTAATTATTTAAATTTCTGCCCAGCCGGGAATCGAACCCAGGGCCTTTCGATTGACGGACCGGCATGGTAACTACCACACCATACGTGTCGTCACATGCGTCACGCTTGCCTTATCAGACATAAAAGAAAGAATTATCTATAGTAAAATCATTTATTTCAGACATACCTAGCCCGTATCGTGTTGGTGAGTTACTCAAAACTAAGTAAACTCCGACTAACCGATTCCGAGTAACTCAGACAGCGGACTCCGAATTTAAAAATGAAAAAGAAAAGTCCGAATCTTCTAACAAAATTATAGGCACCCTATCTTCATTTACAAAACTCATTACGGTGCCATAACACGCATACCTACGTTGTATAAGCAATTAAGCCGATGTAAGAAGATTATTAATTTGAGCACATTTTCTCTTCCTAACTAATTAGTATGTGACTCAAGTTTTCAGATATTTGGGAAAAATTGCAAAGGAATGAAAAAAATAATTATGAAATAAGTTTTTTATATTTGAAAGGGCATGTAGAAATTTTTGCTACATATTCTAGTTCGAGACTGCGACAACAGATGTCGCTATAATTAATTTTGTCGTAGTAGTTGCTTTTCTAGATAAATTCCAAATGTAATAAATGGGTACATAAACAACCATATTCTGTTTTTATTAACACCAGATTGCGCTACAAATGAGTTTAATAAACTGTTCAGAGACTGTAAACATTTGATTTTATACAGAACTACCAATGTTTTTGACCTTCAAAGAGAATAATAGGCTTGTTATATGTATTTTAAAAATGTATCAAGCCATAATGATTTTTTTAATGCAACCTAGCTGTATTTCCTTGACCATTTATTTAATGGGTATATAGAAAGTGTATGAGTCACGCATCTCAAACCTTTAAAAAATTATTTATAGTCAATTAGTGTAATAAAAGCTCAATTTATTTAATTGGTATCTTCTTGCTGGGAAATATATTCAAGTATCTTCATTTGGTGGGCAGTTGAACACTAACCATTATTTTTCAGTGACAAATTTAACATGTTTTACTGTGTTAATAAATGAGCTAGTAGCTAACATTTGCGGTAATAAGTCGGATTCTATAGAGCGGTGAGATGGGCGACTGTAATTTGATTGTTCACAACACAACCCTTGCTCAGACGAGTTGAATATGTCACCTTGTGTGTGGTTACGCAACAGAGAACGTCGTGTTAACTTACGAGTACATTTAACGCTGGGAAATATAGTATCATTTAGAGACACGTCAAGTTTTGAATAGAATGATCCTACTATAATCCGTGACAGCTCGACATGGTAATTTATTAGTAACGTGGTTTATTCCAGATAGGCGATATAGACATTTTAGAACACGGCAAAATGAAAGTAAAATTTATAATCCAAAGCATTGAAGATACCTACTACCATAGTCTGTGACAGGCCGACATGTTAATTTACTATAGTGCCGTGGTACTATTCCAAATAGTTGCATTCTGTAGTTTTACAAATTAAATAATTTGTAAAATGTGGGTATTAAAAACAAAAAATAAAACTGAATTTTGTATTTATACCGTTGTTATAGAAGCGAGCATAACATTTAGCAAATTGCAACAAAATGTATTACTTATAGGAAAACATTATCGTTTCGCAACTTTATACCTAACTTTACAGCAGCCTGAGAACGATAATAACCAAAGTTGTGTTAAGTTTTATAGAGAAGACAATGTAACAGCATAACTTATATAATTGTGATACTTTTTCGCACTAATAACACTAATCCTTGATGCGCAATATAGTGTAGGTAAGTTTAATACAACTATTTTAATCAAAAATTAAAACCAACTTCAAGCTAAAAAGTAACAAGTGTTACTTAGTCTTCAATAAAATATAAACTAAAAATATTTACTATCTTATGTATTAAAAAAATTATTAAATCTAATATGAGTAGCAGATTAATAATGTATTGACACTCATTTGTTTATTTTCTTTTTTCTTGGGAATTAAATTAAAAGTTAATTTTTAAATCGCTTTTTACTATTAATTTACACTATTAATTTTATCTCAATAAACTCAAGTAATTCTACATAATTAAAGTTTAAGTAGATTAAGTATTCTATTAATATAAAGTAAAAAAAATGATTTTAAGTAACTTCAACACCTCAAAGATAATAATATTATCTTCCCTGATATTCTATTCATAGAGTTTAAAAGAAAAGCCAGCTATAAAGGTAACATTAAAGGGTAGTAAAATGGAAAGGTTCTGTGCTGAACTCGCGATAAGCTGAGTGATCGATGAGCTGTAACCACTGCACTGTCTGGAACACGATCATAAATATAGTCTTTATTTATAATAACTTTAAGGTCAATGTCGTAATAACTCAGTAGCTGGTTATCTGACGACAGATTTCTTAAAGGAGTATAAATAAATAGCTAGGAATAATTTTTGTGTTATAATAATAAAAGTACGGGTATTTCTTAAAATGATAAGTTGAACAAAATAGAATTCCTTTTTCTACATTGTTCTACTAGTAGAACAAAATGAGAAAACATCCATTTTGTTCTACCATGGACCTAGAACAAAACTGAATATTCAGATCTTAATATTATATTCATTACATTTCATTACTGCGATTTCTTTTAGTGTAGTGTATGACATTACATTTGGTGCTCGTAAGTATAATGAGTTTTAGTTTTAATAAGTTTTCGCAAGTGGAACTAATTTGGTTTTCCTAAAAAGGGTGGTATATAAAAGTTATACACTTCTAGCTATAAAGTGCAAACTCGTAGAAGAACTAACTGTGGGTACCTATGTACCCGATAGTAAAAAATACTACACCGTTACGATACGAGTACTTGGAAGAACGGTAGACGGCCACTGAAAATTTTCTCACCTCCTGCTGTGAGAGAAAATGTGTGTAAAACTTCTGTGAGTCAAATATGAAACTGGTTGTGAAGAATATTTGCTGAATTTCATTTTAGGTTGTAATTTGTCGATAACTTACTTAATTATTAGTTTAGGCACGGACAACTACAATTTTTTGTCAATAAAGCCTTGCAAACAGTCAGTGTATATATAATTAAGGAATTCCTTATAAATCGTACCTACTCTATTAAACGAAAATATATAAATAATTATTAAGTAAGTATGTCAATAGTTTAGTTTATAACTATGAAACTCCCTTCCTTTATCCATTAAGGGTACTCAGTTCTCTTCCGGCTTTTAACATGCATGTTAAAGCCCGCTTTTTGTCTCAGTAACTCGTTCCTGCTATCAAAACCCGTTTTTATTACATTCATTTCTTTTCTCCTTCTGTCCCTATACCTACCTATCTTTTCTGTCTTGTGAAACTGTGGTATTATTAATATGTAGCGTGAAGTAAAGAGTTATTATAATCTATTGTAGCATAATTTATATTATTTTAATTATTTCTTCTACTTATAACTTCCTTAAGTATTATTGTATTATGTTTCTCTTAAATCACTGTTGAATTCAAACTTTTGGTTGAACTTTATCTTGACCTCATTAAAATGTTCAGAAATTCTGAACATCCTTCCAATAAATATCATTTTCCTTTCATAAAGCGGGATGAAAAAGGACAGGTAAATTTAAGCGGAAATCTTACAATTTTTTTTTTGTCATCGACACTGAAACGCTAGAGGTACCGTTAAAGTTATCTTTGCCAATATCCCCATAAAATGAAGCGTTTAAAATAATTTTGGCCGAGAGTACTTAATTCCCGGCAGCGTCCATTTAATAAACCCAAATTGGTGTTTTACAATACGCCTTAATTTTATTCAAATTAAATTCAATTATGCAACGATGGAAAGCTCTGGAAATATTCCGGGGCATAATTACTTCGCAACCGCTCCTACTCTCTGGTAAGCCCATTTCAAGGTATTGCACGTTGCAAATTCTTCGTCTATCAATGTTTAATTGACTGTTGCTGTAGAAAACACTCGTAGTAATTAGTGAGTTTTTTATTACAGAAAGTTACAAAGTTAGAAATTACTGTAGCTATATAAGACTGTCTGACGCTTGAAGCCGTCCTTATGAATATTCCAGCAGGTTATTGTGTAAAATCAAAGAGTAGATCTGGTTCTTCAAATAGACTATCTGGGACAATGCGTTAAGTTTTTAAAAAGGTGACTGACGTCACAGGTCCGTTGATTATTCACGCCCGGACGGCGGGGTGGCCGCTGACCCGGAAATTATGACGTCATTAATTTCTCAGCCCCCTGCCCAGTACACTGTACATTTTTACATAAAAACGAGCTTACGAGAGTTTTGAAACGCGTTTATGGGCATCGGTAAGCCCGACTCTGTTCTGAAATGTCGGCCGCGGTTATATTTGATTTATGTGGGACTTATAAATGGGAAATGGTTGGTATTGTGTTTTTGTTAAACAATTTGGTCTCGTCTACATTTAAGAGTTGATTTGGGTAAAAGGGTTTTGAACAAATGAGACGTGAATTGCCGGTATCCAAACCCGTTATTGGTGACGATTTCCAGTATTATACGACCATGTTTTTCTTATTCTGTTCTCTTGTTGTATTATTTAGGTACTTAAAGTAAAATAAAAAACGTGTGTACTTACTTACCTACTTATAGGTACGAAAATAAACTGAGAGATGTTACGCTTATTTGACGTTATTAACACGAAACCCATACAACGCCAACTAGCACGATACGAGTAAATAACGTTCTATGAGTGTGAAGCGTTAATTAAAATTAACTCAATGTACATAGTTTAGGTAGTAAATAGATGGCAATGTCTAGCAGAGAATCAAATTCAAGATCCGTCAAATAGTGGATCGACTATGGTAACCACTACACCACACGGACCGTTTAATTCAATGAATGGTTTCTTTTAGTCAAGTGAAAGTTAAAAAATTTTATTCATCACAAGGTACATCATAATTATCATATCATAAGGTACACGTGTACACACTGGATGAACATGAAATAATGCGGTGCATAGGCTTTAGACGCCCCTTTGGCTAAGGTAGGCTGGGAGAAAAAAGCCAGCAGTAAAAAACTCTCGGCACTCCTTTAAAATCAAGTGTATAAATTATAAGTTATTAACA